>JAOTAW010000008.1:22590086-22601163 GCA_025629945.1 Erythroxylum savannarum | reverse complement strand
GATCAATTATCAATCACTGTGCTTGTCATGAAACTACCAATCACTCCTTTCAGCGATACATACGCCAAATCTCTCACTGCTTCTCAACCCAGAATCAAGTTGGTTTCTGTCCCTCAGCCCAAGTTTCCTCCATTGGAATTGTTACAGAAATGCCCCGAATATTACATCTCTACCTCCATTGATAACCACATACCTCATATCAAAACTATTCTCCAAGATATCCTGTCAACTTCTAGCTCCAACTCAGTTCAAGTCGCGGGCTTAGTTCTTGATTTCTTTTGTGTCACCATCGTGGACGTTGCAAAAGAACTGGGTCTAAATTCTTATATATTTTTTACTTCCAATGCAGGGTTCTTGAGTCTCATGCACTACATACCCAATCGTGATGAGCAGGACGACTATGGATTTAGCAAGTCAGATCCTGACATGCTGATTCCAGGTTTCTTAAATCATATTCCAAACCGGGTTTTGCCTGTTGGTTTACTTGAGAAGGAACTTGGCTATCCTACTTATGTTAAGCTTGGCACGAGGTTTAAAGAAACCAAAGGTATAATGGTAAACACGTTTGCGGAACTCGAGCCCCGTCTGATCGAGTCCTTTCTTGGCAACCAAACACCTCCAGTTTACCCTGTTGGTCCGGTCATAAACCTCAAGGGTCAGCCTAACCCAAGTTTGGACCAAGCTCAATGGGACAATACCATGAAGTGGCTTGACGAACAACCAGAATCATCCGTCGTGTTTCTATGTTTTGGAAGTGACTGGGGATTTGGAGTAGAGGAAGTGAAGGAAATAGCAATTGGCCTGGAACAAAGTGGGCACAGATTTCTTTGGTCTATGCGCGTTCCTCGTGGCAGTTTGTGGACTAGCGCAGAGGAGATGTTGCCAAAAGGGTTCCTGGAGAAAGTAGAGTGTAGAGGAATGATTTGTGGATGGTCCAACCAAGTGGAGGTTTTAGCACACAAAGCAGTAGGAGGGTTCGTGTCTCACTGTGGATGGAACTCAACACTGGAGAGCTTGTGGTATGGCGTGCCCATCGCAACTTTCCCTATCTACGCCGAGCAACAGTTTAATGCGTTTGAAATGGTGAAGGAATTGGGACTAGCGGTAGAGCTGAAATTGGATTACGGAACAGATTGTCATTTTGTGAGCTCTGCAGAGATTGAGAGAGCTGTGAGATCGTTGATGGAAAGTGAGAAAGACGTGAGGAAAAAGGTAAAAGAAATGGAACAGGTTGCTAGAAACTCCGTGATGGAAGGTGGGTCGTCGTTCATTGCCATAACACAATTTATCAAAGATATGACAGAATCCATCTCAAGCAGCTAGATACAATGTTGCATTTATCTGCTATTATCAAACTTAATGTGTATACATTTTAATCAACCAATATCCACCATTTTAATCTTATATGAAAATGTATGATCCAATCAGTTCAGGGAATCTCCATTTAGACCTCACCCCAAACAATATTTAAGAATGAGTAAAAAAAATTCTAAAAGTTTATGATAAAAAAAGGGTCAAAATATCAATGTAATGATTGTAGGTGAGACTTCTGTTCATTATACAGAAAACCTTGACACCAATGACAATCATGTTCCTTTCTTTTCTAACTTGACAATCACAGTGGAGTCTGAAACCCACAAACAGATCTTTAATGCACAGGATCAATATAACACACCTAAGTTAACTCAATTTAACTGATCTTTGTTTCAATATAGTATGGTAATCACTTTGTCTAACCAAAATACTACAGAGTGAATTTAATCAACTTTAATTAATTTCACTCTACCTATAGCTGATAAGGTTTTATTACACCAAAAGAGAGTCTAACCAAAATACTAGTGATGTTTGACAACCATTCAACAACAGAATGAGCACTCTCTGCAATGATCATATGACTTTTGCTCATATTATAGTCCAATATAGATATCTTTCTAAAGGCTTGAATGGAGGCCATTAATAAGCTCGTAGTTTTATCATGCGCCTTTAAAAACATAACCAAGTCATTTGTAAAGAATATGGAAACATAAACCAGGGACTAAAATTGATATTATTTTTTATTAGCCTTATGAGAGCTTTCATATAGAAAATGAAAATATAGGAAGAGATGGGATCTCCTAGTCATAACCAAGTCATTTGTAAAGAATAGGGAAACATAAACCAGGGACTAAAATTGATATTATTTTTTATTTGCCTTATGAGAGCTTTCATATAGAAAATGAAAATATAGGAAGAGATGGGATCTCCTAGTCTCAATTCCCTTCCTCCCGTTGACAAAAGCGTTTGGTTATACATTGATTGAAACACTAAAAGACTTGGTTGTTATACAAAGTCAAATCCAACTCTTAAATTTCTTAGGAAAACTAAAGATTTCCTATAGCTGGAGGTTGAAATCCTAACTTATTATATCATAATCCTTTTGTAAATCAATCATTATTGCATAATTTTAGGATATTCCTTATTAAGTACCTTTTATGTATTATAATCTCATTATCACCAATCACTCTTCCTTATAAAAGCACAATGAGAATTATTGATTATAGGTTTCAGGACACTTTTCATTCCTGGTGCAAAAATTTTAGAGATAATTTTGTACAAGAAGTTGTAAAAAGAAATTAGCCTAAACTCATTAAGAGACCTTCGATTTGAAACTTTAAGAATTAGATATATGAAATACTTTATTAATTTCCTTAAAGATATTTTTTTAACCTCTATCAAAGAATTTTTTTTATTATATCAATTACGAAGGTCATGATGAGAGGTCAATCTTTTTAATAGAAACATCCATTAAGACCAACTTCCTTTTAGTTTCTTTTATTACTTATGTTATTCTTTTAGACTAGGCTTCCTTTAATATACAACATAAACTAAATAGTCGAAGAGTGCCTTATCTTCTCTCAACTCATGATAGGAATAGTTTGTGGTAGGTCTTTCTCAAATCAATACTGACACATAAACTTGTAGAACCTATTCTCCTTCTTTGAGATGTTGTTTCATGCATGCTAATTGGTTTCCTAATATAACTTACTAGCATGTTCAACCTTTTAGTCAACTAATACTTAAGGATACTATATGTATGTTGATACGTGCTGGAATACTAGCTTATTTAGTATTCTTCAAGCAGGTTCTAGGGTTCAGAAAATACAAGAAAAGAGGGTTGTTGTGAACATACCATAGAGCAGTACCCAGGATCTCCTTAGCTCCATTATTGGCGACAAACTTAAACAAGCCATTATTTCCCTTTGATGCCTCCTTTAAAACAAATCATTTCCACTATTTCATTGCCCAATTATTAATTATTGAGAAAGAAGAACGTTTTCCCAAAAAAAAAAAAAAGACTCACAAGGGTTAAAAGCCCAACTCCTTACACCATCCATTAGAACATATATTTCTGGTAAAACGATGTATTTAAAACCTTAGAGACAATTTAGAACTTTTCAGGTTTTATTTTTTAACATCTACTGAATAGGTTATATGTAAATGGTTGCAAGGAAACATTCAAAACCAACAAGTTAACATTTTTTAAGGAAAGTTTTATTTAAAATTTTGAACTTTATTTTTTCTTATAATATTAATTAGGACTACCAAAAATAGTAATAAATTGTTTGAAAATTTAATTTATTTTAAAACAAATTTGTCATTAACTCTATAGTTAATGGTATTAACATGACCCATCAAGTATATAAGTAAGACCTTTGCACAAATCATCATTTATTGTTAGGAATTTAGAACTCCCAAACCCACACCCAAGGATATTTAATAGACAAAAATATCAGAAAATAATAACACAAGAGAATTTACGTAGAAACTCTCAAACCGAAGAAAAACCACGGGCAACAAGAAGAAAATTTACTATGTAAAAAATTCTTACAATCACACAATTTTTCCTCTCACCCATTTCCCTAATACACCAATACACCCACAAAAAAATACCCAAGACAAACTCTCCAACTCTCACCTCAAAAGAGGAATTTAACTAGAGTCAAATTTATCATACAAATCTTTGACTTTGATTTGGTGCAGTAACTAAAGAGATAGCAACTTCCTTATATAGGCAAGAACTTTGCTCCAATTATTGTCCCCAACCAATATGGGACAACAAAGGAGCCAAACTCAACATCTAGGAGGCTCGCAGAGCTTAAAGGCAGGGGCTAGGTTATTTATTAATCCGATGTAAAGTGAATTATGTTAATAAATTGATCGTTTTTTAATAACAAAAATTATTAAATTAAATTAAATTAAAAATTAATCAATTCAAAATTTTATTTTTAAATAGTTTGAACATTCAGTTTTTAAAATATTATATTAAATTTAATTATATTAACCCTAGCATATCATCGTCATTAATTTATATATTCACGAACTTGCCACCTAAATCCAAAACAAAAACAAATATAGATAACAATCAAAACAAATATGCTCATCAAACCTTTATCGTAACAAATAAAATGGAGATGACAGTAAAGAATTTTCTTTAAATACTTAATAATGAAACTTATATTAATTATTTAATTAAATTTACATATTTCATAATATATCTCATTATATACATACTAAATAATGTTAAGATATAACAGTTTTTATGCGAAATATTTTAAAATTTTGTCAACTATAATAAAATTTTCTAAAAATATAAACAATATTTAAAAAGAAATGCGTGCAAACATGTCCGTTTTATTAGTGATTTATATAACATAGATGAAAATGTTAAATTTTATAATTATAATCTTATTATAATTTAATTTATTAAATATATTTATAGTAAAAAATTTAAGTTAATTAATTAAAGATATTATCCAAAAAGAGTGGGAGAGTTTCAACTCAAGAATCTATTAGAGCAAAATGCCCACCGCTCCGGAGCCTTTAGAGTTAACGAAGCATGAGTCTTTAGAGTTAGCTTAGAGTTAACGAAGCATCATCGTACTTCATTGCATTTTATCTCCTTCAACTTGATCTGACTGGCACTTTTTAGAGAATGTAAAGCATATATAATAACTTAAATCTAAATTTTAAAATTTGTTATTACATTCTTCAATTTAAATTTTATTATTTAAAATCACTATCAATCCTTCTTTATGAAAACAACTCTACGTATTATGAGTTTCGAAATCTCTAAATAATCACAGTATTCAAACTCTTTTCCAGCTAGAAAGCATCACAAGCTAAATGTTAATGTCAGAAAGTCACCAGGAGCAAGAATCTTTGATTGGGGCAACAATTTGGTAAGTGAAAGCAAAAGATAATGCATAAGTTCTGGTTCTTTATGTAGTGCATGAACAAATCATATTCAGATTATATATTATCATCTATTTCAGTAACACAAATCATATTCAGATTATCATTTATTATCGATCAACCATATCTCCAAAGTCCAAATGGTACGAACTGTTCTAAGCTCTTCCAATAACTAATCAAATGCCTGTTGTTTCTTTCCAGCTTTCTTGGAAGCTCTTTTTCTTCTTGTGTTCTATTTTTTCTTGGTTTTTTGCACACCATCTTCTCTTTTAATGCAAGTTCCACGCAATGAAAACGTTGCAGGAAGCTAATGGTAAGTATCAAGCAAACAGGAAAAGGATAACCATGCTCGTAGGACCTTGGGGTGGAAGTGGAGGCGATAGCTGGGATGATGGTGGTACCTACCATGGAGTTAGAGCGATCTATGTTGCTCATGGACTTTGCATAGATTCCATACGTGCAGTATACGATTACAATCGCAAACCTGTGACAGCCAACAAACACGGAGGCAATGGAGGAAAAATCGACGAGGTTAGCTTTTATCATTTCATTTCCTTTTCAACCATTTCCAACTTCGCACAATGCTTGTTACATGTTAGCAAGCTTGACATTGCTCTTGGCAACTACTTTCCTGTCATACATTTTAAATCTTGCTACAATTCAAGTTTTGATCTTGAAAGTTGGGAGGTTTGAATTGTTTTGTTGACAGATTAAGTTGGATTATCCAGACGAATTCTTGGTAGGTGTGAGTGGGTACTACGGATATTTCTGGTTTATGAATGTGATAAGGTCAATAACGTTCGAGAGCAACAGAAGAACGTATGGACCATTCGGAGATGAAGTAGGAACACCGTTTACGTTCACAATTGAATCAGGATCAGTAGTGGGATTCAAGGGAAGAAGTGGTTGGTACATTGATTCAATTGGGTTCTATATATCTCACACTCCACCGCCGTCACCGCCACCGCCACTGCCGCCTCCTCCGCCGCCTCCACCTCCGCCTCCGCCGCCGCCTCCTGCTCCGACGACTACTCCTAGTCGTCGCCGAACTTTCCAACAAAAGCTCCGAAGACTTGCCAGTTGCCATAACTAGTTTCTAAATAACGGCAGACGCTGATTAGCTTAGTGTTGCTACGGAGAAGTTAAGAGGTTAAACGGACGAGTAGGAATCTCGTGTGAAAAAGAGACGGAATTAGGGAAATACATATAATTAGAAATGACTTAATATCTTAAGATTTTAGGTTGAAATATAGTGATAAAGCTTATTAATATGTTTTCTCAGTAAGCCTATGTTAAAGTGTTAGTTTATGACCTTGCAATTAATTAATTGGATGCAAATTCATGTATGACATTATTTTGTATTAATGAAAAAGCTTTATTTATCTTTATGTATTAATTTAATTAATATTTTATGTTTTAATACTAAAAGGTAAAATTTTTGAAATAATTAATGTGTAATTGAAATTATAATTAGATTATAATTATGAGATTTAATTTACCCTTATGTATTATTCTTAAATGTTCCTAACTGTAGTTTTATCAAGACGGGATATTATTAAAACGATAAAACTAGCTCAATAATAATATGTTTCTAAATTTTAAATTTCTTATTCATTATGTTTATGTATATATGATTGTTTGAATGAGAAATTTGTATGTATTTTTATAACAAGCATGTGGACTGTATGTTGTTTATATACAACTTATGAACCTAAACATGATAAGTTCTTAATATGGAAGGAAGTATAGGACTATGCTATGTATAACCGCCATAATCTACATTATGTGATTTATTATGTTGAGGTGCTTATGATGTTGACGGTTTATAAGATTTAATTCTTGCTAGCCTTATGTTATACTATTAAATGTAATGATGAAACATTCGGACAAGTGAGAGAACGTAAAAAATATGGCTTGATGTTGTGGCTCCGATTTTCTATAAGCCCATATTAAACTTAGTTTAGGGTTTTCTTAGTTTAATAGTATATCATCAAATCTTAACCGTTAATGTAATACTTGATGGATGTACAAGATTTAATATCAATAAAAAAGTGTATATAAACTAGTCCTCTCTCTGCCCTAAATAAGTACAAATAAAACACAAATATAGAAAGAGTAGGTATTTGTGCACTGAGTTATCCGTCAAGCTATCGTACAGAAAGATGGTTAAGAGAGAGAAACTAGTTTGTAATTGGTAAAAACTTTCTTCTCTACATCACGACGAATTCTGCTCAAGGTAAGTGATTTATTCGCTTCATCTACGTAGTTATTATTATATTCAAGATCTGAATAGACACAAATAATTTATGTGTGATTCATAATTCATATATGATTTATGCCTTTAATGTTTGATTATTAAGTTACAATTCTTACTTTATATGAGATCAAAAATTGGCAGAACTTAGCTTTTGAGAATAATGATAAAATTCCCAAATACTGTCTCTCTCTTACTTACTGTAACTCTTCAAACTCTACCTGAGTTTTTCTTATATGTTTGTAAAAGTTGTAATTAAAGAATAATGAGTTTTGCAACAAAAAAAAATCTCAGTAAAAACTTTATTGAACTCTAATCAATTAAATTCTTCCTAGTAAAAACTTTATTGAACTTTAATCAATCACACTTACTAAAAAAATTGTTTGGATCTAATTTAATTCAAAGTGATTTAATTATTAAAAATTATGTACATTATGATTCTTTCCAGATCTTTACAAAGTGGGGAGCTTTGTGTACTAGGTATGTTGACTTTTGAGGGCAAGCCTTGGAATAACTGATAAAGTTGCTCTTTTACGACCATAAGGTCACAAGTTTAAATAACATAAATAATCTATTTGTAAAAATATAAAGGAAAGACTGCATTCATTATGACTTATTCCGGTCTTTCCTTAAATAGGGAGTCTTATGCAATGAGTAAGTTGACTTAACTTTAAAAAAGATATTGTCATTCAATTAAATAAATAAAAAATCATCTAGAAACCAAAGAAATCATACATTTCTTATTAGGAAATCAATGTTGACCCAATTCACAATTGTAAACTTTAGGAAAAGTTGTCCTCTTATGTTCTTTAAAACATCTTTTAGCACCAATAAAAGAATATTCACATATTTTGACGAGAGAATTGTTTGAAATACTTTTTATCAGTACGCTTAATTTTAACTAAAATTGACAAAAGAGTTTAAATTTGACCTAATCTAAAGTCCACAAAATCAAATTGAATTAACAAATTTTGAACTAAATTCAAATTCAAAATTTACAATTTTAATATTAAATTAATTTTCATATGGTTGATTCATTACCTATCTTGATAATAAAATATCATTGCAAGATTATAACTCAATACAAATTTTTGGGCTTAATTCAATCTAATCATATTTTAAATTATTTAAAATTTGATTAATAATAAACTTAAATTAAATATTTCGTATCCAATCGAATTTTAATTAAACTGAACTTTAAAAAATCTCATATAGTTCAATATTAAAAAATTTCTATGAAAATAACGCATTGACTAAATTTTAAGAAAATTAATAAAAATATTTATGATAAATATCAATATGAGGATTCTTTTGAAAATTGATCAAACTATAAATAAAAAATATATGCCTTTATTCCTTCAAAATATGAAAAATAAATATGACATTTTCCAATCCCTAATTTTCTGAAAAAAAATTATAATTTCAATTTTATCCTAAAATAAAAATTTTAATTAATAAAAATCTTGCTAATATGTAAAATTAGGTGTAATAATGCGTAATCTTACCTTAATTATTACAGAGTTTATTTCTAAAAAAAATTATCCTAGTTAAATCGTCTAGACACGGTTTTGTCGACACTCGACACGCTTTCTACAGGGGCGTATTCGTAACTTCACATTGTCTTGACCTTTTTCCTTGGAAACTCAACAAGAGCGAGCCCTATTGTTGATCAGAAACCAAAAACCTAGAAACGAGATTCGATTCGAGTCAGCGAGGATGGGCAACACAGAGAAACTGTTGAATCAGATAATGGATCTGAAATTCACGGCCAAGTCGCTGCAGAGACAAGCAAGAAAGTGCGAGAAAGAGGAGAAAACCGAAAAATTGAAGGTCAAGAAGGCGATCGAGAAGGGGAACATGGATGGAGGTCGGATCTACGCCGAGAACGCCATCCGTAAACGGACGGAGCAGATGAATTACCTGCGGTTGGCTTCGAGACTTGACGCTGTGGTTGCGAGGCTCGATACTCAGGCCAAGATGACCACCATCAACAAGTCCATGGCCTCTATCGTTAAATCTCTCGAATCTAGTCTAGCTACAGGTACTTTTTAGTTTTCAGTTGAAGAAAGAGGAGTTTACTCTTCGATTTATCGATCATGATATTATAACAAAAGTTTATGTTCTTGAGATTTGCTATCTAAAAACTTGAAAAGTTTGGGTCCATGCCTCTTTTTGGACTGGTGATCGTTAATTATTCTTCAGTTTTGATTCAATTCTAATTACTGTAGTTTGAAATATTCAATCTTTGACATGGATATAGAGGGTAATAGCAGCCGAGTATGCAGTTTATCAATGATTGTGCTTGTTATAAAGTGGAAAATAGTTAGTCCAAGTTTGTAGTAGTTGAGTTTTTGGAATGGTGTTTCTTTCTCATAGAGGTTTAGGATTTCACTGTTAAAGAGTTGGGTACAGAATTCTGTGTGATTGAATTCATGAGCGAAGAATTCTGATTATTGGCTCTGAGATGTGTTGGTTGTTGGTTTGTTTGATGAATTTTAATGGTCTAAATTTCTTTGACTACTATGGGTGAAGGTGATGGTTGTTTTGGATGTTGCATGCGGGGATGATAATTTGATTTTGCCTTTGTTGTAGGTAACTTGCAGAAAATGTCTGAGACAATGGATCAATTCGAGAAGCAGTTTGTGAACATGGAGGTGCAGGCAGAGTTCATGGAGAATGCAATGGCTGGCTCAACATCTCTTTCAACACCTGAGGGTGAGGTTAACAGCTTGATGCAGCAGGTGGCTGATGACTATGGATTGGAGGTCTCTGTTGGGCTGCCCCAGCCTGCTAGTCATGCAGTACCAACAAAGTCGCAAGAGAAGGTTGATGAGGATGACTTGTCTAGGAGGCTCGCAGAGCTTAAAGCCAGGGGCTAGATTATGTATTAATCTGGTGTAAATTGAATTCCGTTACGCGGTTGATGTTAACCATTCTATATAGGATGTGATGGTGTATGCTTGGCATTAAACTTTCGGTGTAAATTCGACGATAACAAGATGAAACATATTGGAACTTGCTACTTGTTTAATCTATATTGAAATGAGGTCTGTGAGTTGCTTAATTTACTGACCTGTTTGCTTTCCCAGACCAGAAGATACTGGAACTTAGTACTTGTTTACTATGGATTGGAATGAGCTCTATGAATGTAAAGGTCTTAAATTGCAGCAGAAGTTACTCTTAAGATTATAGTCGCAAGAACCGGATGGACTTTTCAGAGTATAGCGTCCTTAATGCGATCCACTAAGTTCTCAGTCAACACTTAAGTTCTTACATATCCTTCTCTGAGAACTATCTGGGTAACTCCAAAATCTCCACAAAAGTTGTGGAGCTCTTCTATTCGGCACTTGCTTTGCATTTTGTTTTGGGTTTGGAATTACATAATAAACTTGTTTCAAGTTTTCATGATTTTCATGATTGATAGGAGTTTTCCTCGTTCAACAGAAATTTATTCTCTAGCAAGATAATGTTCAAAGTACTGAGATTTTTTCAACTCAAGGCTAGGTTGTCTACTTCATTGTGAGTTGGGAAACATTTCCTAAGATGAGCAATGTTGAAACTAAAAATCATAAGAATTTTCCCACAGAGCCA
>JAOTAW010000008.1:22556322-22570698 GCA_025629945.1 Erythroxylum savannarum | reverse complement strand
ATTTATCAGAATTATCATTTGAACTCCTCATAATCTTATAAACATGACAAGTTAACTTATTACATTATAATAAACTCATCAATAAAAATTAAAATAACATAAAGTAAAACGAACACCAGATTCATTCATGATTTTCATGACGCTAAAATTACATTTATACCTAGGTTTGAGAAAGAATCAAAAAGTAGAAATATCTTTATCACTTCAAGCCAAGTCTCAAATACTTGAGTCTAGACCTAGACAATAAGTGCTTAGACCTACCAAATTTACATCATACGAATTAAATATGTAAACCTTTGATTTCATCAATATTTTGCTTAATCATAGCTTTTTTTTTCCTTGAAATTGTTTTGCCTAATTCAAAGAAATATTGAGTTTCTCAAACTCCATTCTATAACAATATAGAATATATGTTAACTTATTGAGTATAAAATAATAATGTTAAGCTTGAGTTAAAAAGGAAAAATAATAATAAAACATATAAAAATTTGATTCTAAACCTAAGACATAAAACATTTTGAGGTTCTAAGTATATGTTCTAAACCATCTTCCAAAGAGAAGAATTTTAGATTTGATACTTAGACTATACCACCCTAAAAACCTCTCTTAAAAGCCTCAATTGATGAATGAATCTAAACAAGTCTATGATTGGATTTATCTTTCAAAACTGACCAATTAATAAAAAGCCTAATATCAAACGTTAAAAAAATGATGCAGTTGACCAAAGTTCATAAATGTCTCTCTTAACAATTCAATATAAAAACTATTAACTAACAACTTTAGGCCACACCTAAAATTTTCATGATAAACAATTATCGCCCTAAGTATACCAAAATATAATCTCACTTGGCCTTGTGATTTTATAATACTTATTAACACAGGGATCTTATATTCTAATATCATATTGTTTAGGTCCACCTAAAACTGAACTTGTATTTTCCAGTCTCAACGTCTTCCATATGGTGAGTGATAAGAGCTACTGACCCCACCGTTAGTTTCAAGTTCCTCATAATCTATAACTATAGGTCTGCATCTTACTAACCTCGACTAAATGGTTGATTCACTCCTATATCTAGTGCTTGTGTTATCTCCATTTGACGAACCACTATATTCAAACATTATCTTAAAAGAAAGAAACTAATAGATCTTTACTATAAGAAGATGACATTCTTAAACTGAACAATAACTAATTTGACTAGATTGTTTGAAATCACAAATATTTATTAAAGAAAAAATAAGGTAAGAAAACAAATAAAAAGGTAGGGGTTATTTATAGAAAATGGACATACAACAAATATTCCTTAGTGATATGATATTAAATAATATAACAACTTAAGATCTTTTTTATAAAAAAAAGCTCTTAATCTAAGAAAATATTTCTTTTGTGAAACATAAGGTAAATGATGAATAACATATAAATTAGTTGACCATCCCAAAGTATTTATTCCTTTATTACAGATCTTATATGAATATAATCACCTTCCATGGTCCATTTAAAATCCATAATAGTGAATCATATGACAATTGACTGCAAACCTATTATTAAAGCCTCAATTTCAGCTCAATAACTTGACCCAGGGATTTAAATTCCCAAAAGCATATTTAGATAGTCATTATTCATTCAAATTAGTCATTATAATGACTAGTTTTTTACTTCTTTGGTAAACTACTATCTTGATTCAATAGAAAAGTCTAGGGTTTTACCCAAGACACCTAAAGGGATATTTAGACATTTAAAACAAGGAGAAAACCATTAAAGAGACCACTCTGAGCTTTTGTTGAACACTTCAAAGGCATGACAAATTCATCCCAAATAACCTAAGGAAATGATGTCTTTTTCCTTCCTTTAAGTATTATAACACATTGCAAAGCCAAATGCACCACAAATAATCGAAACAAATGCAAAAATACTCCAAAAATTTATTAAACATGTTCAACGTTTTTCCTTAAAATACCAACATTGTGTATACAAAAAATTTCAGAAAAAAATACTGAATGACTTACCTCTACCGAAGGACACAAGGACAATGATCGGAGAAAACTGAGGCATACAAATGCAAACGCCAACAAGGAGAAGAGAAATCAACAACAAATGGTCATAGGAGAGAGGAAAACAATTTAAAAAAAACGAAGACCAAGGGGTGGGGGGAGGGGGGACGCTTTCAGGTAGGTTTAAGGTGAAAAAAAACGACATTGTTTAGTGTTAAATCTTATTATTGAACATCACATTTATTTCCTCGTTTGAATAATGTAGACAATTTATGCATTCAACATATTTTAGTTCTCAATTTTGATAAAAGTCTTCCGACATGCTATTCGTCCTCGCTCCTTATTTATAAGTGGAAAGGCACCAACTAGATGAATGGTTACGTAATCAAGGAGATAAGCATACAATTGAACAAAAGTTGAAAATCAAAGGTAAGTGGAGTTATACGTATGCCATAGTATCGTCTACTATTGAAACGACGTAATTAGAAAGTAGAAACGATTAAAAATAGTTCTTAAAATGCATATTTTAAGTATTCAATGTCCAATTCAGCTACGAATTTTTAATTCCACTTTTGTTATGTGTCGTTTACACTGTGGTATAACAAAAATATAAAACGTCATCTTGTAGCCTTACATAACTATTAAGCCTACTATTGGTCTCCTAATTTCCTGCTTCACATATATTTTAAACAATATTCCCAATCAGTCGCACCAAATATGTTATGACTTTACAACTTATATATGTTATTACCGAGAGCCATCAAGACCGTTTTGTAGTAAAGGCATTCGATAGTTGGTTTTCTATTAATAATCGCAGCCTTGACGTTTTCAATATTTAATTAAGTGGATGTCAACTTTCCCCAAATAAAAGGTATAGTAAATACAATTATTAAACCATTTGTTGCCTTTAGCCACCTTACTACTAGGAAAAACAAAACCTGACGCGATACATGTGTTATAGGCATTTCTAGATTGCTCAAACAAGATAAAAAAATAAAATTAATAAATAGGCACCAAATTAAGAATCTCCCACAAAACCATAGCATGGGCCGTTGGTTCCCATACAACCGAATGGCAATTCGCTCTTTATGCAGCCCAAATCCAAGCACAAGCACAAGCTCAAGCTCAAATCTAAATCTTTTTATGAACTTTGACTACGTTCAAATCTGCATTTGAAGCCTTTTATGTGTATCCAAATGCTTTATGAGAATCTTTACTCGACTAATCCTTATATCACCAAAATTGAATATGGAAAATATGATGCTTTATAACGTGATAACGGTCAGATTTTTATGTGTGCTTCTACAAAGAAGATAAATTTAGAGTTTGGAAGATGTTGGTGTTGATGTTATTTGACTTCGTGTAATGATATGCTCAACATGTACATGAAAGGTGGAAATATTGAAGATACTAGAGTAATTTGGAAAATGATGTTTACTAGAATGATTGATGGCGTCTGCCATAATCATGGAGCTTGTATATGTTCTTCTGTAAAAACAAATGTAAAATAGGGAATCTGGCCAATTTTATTGCAACATAAGAAAGTTGTACGAATTCACAAGCGTAGTGGAAAATTAAAATTTTAAGATTTCCAATCGGATCATAATAATTGAATAACTTGAATAATAAAACACAAATTGTGAAATAAGAAATCGTACCTAATTCGATTTTTCTATTGAAATTATTTGAAAGCTTTTCAATGTATAAACTAAGAGTTGTTCACTTGTTCAGCCTCTAACAGTATCCACGTAGTAACTTCTCAATTTTGGAGAATAATTAAGCACGAGTGCTAGCTCCCTGATACTTAATCCTATTTATAGAAAAAAAAAAGCAATAGTTTTTAATTAATTTTTATTAAAATTAAATACCTTAATTATAATTAAAGTCAAACTCTAATCATAATTAATTTAATTTTAATAAAATCAAATATATCATATTTGATCCCTAAAGTTTCTTAAACTTTATAATTAAGTCTAACTTAATTAAAATTGATTTTTCCTTCACAAACTGTTGTTTAATGTGTGACTCATTAGATTTATAATATATTGGCAATGATTATAAATTCTAATTCTAATTTATAATTAGAATCAGATAAATTAAAATTCTTTTTAATTAATCTTTAATTCTTCAATTAAATAATTTACAGTCATATATTAAGATTGATGTCTAACATATCATGACTACCTAAATATCAGAAATGTCAAAGTGGTTTGACTTAACATGTCTATGCATAGTTATGATGTATAATTTAATTATTTCGTCATCCAATGTTCTAATTGGACAGAATATGGATTTACTGTTTACTCTTTTGTATCAAATCATGTTCATTCTTGCTAATTAATAATAGATTTAAATTGATATTTGAAAACACCTTTTCAAATGTCAATTCACTCTGGCTAAAGAATTTCATAAATCATTATTAATCAAGAACAGTAGAACATTCTCTCTAATTACTTTTAGAGTGACAAATCCTTTATTGACTTACTCAACTATTTCCATATGGTTCATACTGCATCTAAGTACGACCAACTGAATTATCCTTGGACAGTTCATAAGAAACATCAAAACATAGTAATTCCTACATGAGATACCTTGGTAATATAACATCCCACTACCATAGAATATATACCCAAACATCCAAAGGATATTTAAGAACATATCCTATGACAATAGTATGGTAGAGCAAACATAACCTCTTAAATGGCATCATAAAAAATACACAATACTTGAAACCTCAACAATTCGTCTCATTCATTCACAAAAGTTTACATTGTAGTCATTAAAATAAATATTTACATTAACAAACATGAGAAAGTTTACAATCCTTTATACAAAAGTTCTATAAGTCAAAGAAACTACAAAATACAATCTATAACTCCTCTGATGTCAGCTGACAGACCTTTAAGTCATATCTTAATCTAAAATGTTCCTCTAGAAAATCTTAGGAACTAAGTCTCCTGTCTCATACATAAAAAGTCACGTTGTAATTTTTGATAAATTTTGTGAACTCAATGAGTGAACCATTATTAATGATCTCTCTCAAGTCAAATACACAAATATCACATAACCAACTAATTTCACAAACATTTTCCATCTTAATAAGACATAATGAATGACACACATTTCATATACATTCTTTCAGAACATGTATAACCCAACCAATCACATTATCATGACATATCACTTTATTATCACAATTTCAGAAAAGATTTCATAATCATATATTTCATAATCATAAATATACAAATGCAAATGCATATGAGACTCCAAATTCGTTATTATTTGTTGTGACCGAGCGCCTTTTAGATACAGATACAAATACTGGTCCATTGGGTTTAGTCAGATACAGAAATCACGGAGCAAAGCTCTACATGCAGAATTCTGAGCTTAAGGCTCTTTCAGACTGGATACTCTAATCACAACGCCTTTATCTGAACATGCATTTTATGAAATACTTCAAATAACATAATATGCTATGAATAACATTCACTTATGATGCATAGACATAATCTTATATTCATTAGACCTCATTCCGTTATTCAACTTTCGTTGAGTATTCTAAAATCATTCAGAATTCAATTGCAAATAGATATCATTTAAATTTCAGATGCAAACAAAACACTTCCAATACATTCCTGAATATCAAATTCAGATGCAAACAAAATGCTTCCAATACATTCCCAAATATCAAACTCCTCAGATTATTAAAGTCCGGAATTCACATACAAATCACAAACAGTTCAATAATTGAAAGTTAAACAGAATAAATCAATCCTAGAAAGATCATCTAGGTTGATTCACAGTACGCTCTAATTTATGCTATTGCCTGGATGGTCCGGTAATGTCTGAATAGCGTCTGACTTGAGCGTTTAAAATTATACAAGTCACACATAATTCACATTACAAAGTCGATCAATCAAATACATATTCATTTGTGCATATATATACATATGTCATGTTCAATACATGCTTAATTGACTTTTCCCAGGTATGTAACCTTATTCAACTTTCTTAACCATTTAACATCATACTTTGTATACTATCATTTTGCAATCAGGTTTGTCCCTTTAAAATAGCTTGATTTACTTCAAATTCATCAATCATACTTTACACTTATTCTTAAACATTTCCATGATAAAAAAGCTTCTTATAATACACACACAATTGGTACCTTACATCTGAAAATTTAGCAAGCTAAATTTATACATTCACCAAAATTTTTCCAGCAACATATACATATACATTCACCCAATTCTCATTCATAAATACCCTATTTTCCATACCTTATACACATTATTCATGTCCTAAAGATCATATTTTCATTAAAAGAACTCACTTATTCCTTTAACAAATCAGAATTTCCATATTTGAACTCAACACATCCAAAACAATCCCTTCTTTAAGTTATGACTTCAATTAACTACATAAACTTATCAAGATATCTTCTGGCCAAACCATTTCACAGAAGCATTAATAATACATCAATAATCATTTTTCATGTTTTATACTTTGACTAATTCGAGCTCTAAAGTCCCCAAAATTAGGAAATAATATAAGGTTCCTGCATAAGGGTCTATCACAGGTAGTATTAGGAAAAACATGCATAACTCAAGATCTAGTCACTATTTAATCAAGTCACTTTCACAGAGGTCAAGTTCATACCTAGATCTACAACTTTCATTCTTTGAGTTTCTTCAAATTCATGCCCTAAAGATATGTAAAATAGGTCGAAGGAGGAAGATGAAATTGAAACCAAAATTTTGATCTACAACTCTAATTTTCCAGATTTTGTTTTACACTTTATACCAAAGTTAAAAACAACTCTTTATAGTTCATCAATTAAACCACTATTAGGCCTGAATCATATTCCAATTCCTCATCAATAACTTCTCCGATTCCAGCTCAAAATTATTCAATTAACAGCTCACAAATCCTAGTCTTTCATGCATCAAAAATCAAATCAGAAATCTATCCTTCATTATCATACATATAGGTCTAATTCTTTCTCAATTCAAGAACACTCTTCTAAAAAATTTCTTAGGCATAAATCCACCTTCTTTATACATTAAATTCCAGTCCAATCTATCCACATAATGCCCTATTATCAACGGTTTCCATATACCAAAAACAAAACAGAAAAACTTTCAAGTTCATGCAACATTTTCCAGCACATATCTTCACCAATATCATATGCATTTCATTCCAATTTAAGCATCATTATTATATCATTTGACGTGCCACAAAAATCAGATTGTTACTGACCTATTAGCCTTCCCATTTAACATAAAATTATAGATTAAACAATCCTCCCAAGAAAGCAAAAATCAACGCAATTCCAAGGTGAAACTGAGCTGGGTTTTTTTTTGGACAACAAGGTGAAGACAACTTTGAACAGATTTCTTGGTTGTTTAGTGTAGGACTTAGGTGTGGTTTTCATGCAGAACTTTAACTAAGGTTAAGAACAAAATAAAAAGAAAATTTGAATCAATTTCGGTGGAAAAAGGTGAGGGAATCAGTAAAAACATTGCTACTGGAATTTGCTCCATCATCATGTTAGGTGTCAACTTCTAAACTCACCATATGTCTTAAGGCATGTAAAACATTTGGCTAATTAATCAGCTGCTACTAATCCACGTATTAGGTTGCCATTTGTCCCCTACTAAATCAGTCCACATGTCATTCCAAGATTTGTCCACATGTCACATAATAATTGGTCCAATTTTTATTTAAGTACTAGTCCATTTGTCACACATTTAACTATGCCAAATGTCACTCAATTTTAGGCTTAATCATCCTAATTTTCATATATCAATTTTTTTCTTACCAAATGTACATTTAATTCATTAATCTCTCAATCAATAATATTTAATTCCAATTTGCTAATTGAAATCCAATCATACCAAATTTCAAGACATATTAATTCATAATTCACATCATGTTCACTTAACTTCTTTCATACCCCAGGATAAGTCAATTGAGTGCATATGCTATCTTTGTAATGTGTACAGATATCAATTCGTGTATGAATGCTAATGTTATGCATGTATATGCAATACTTAATCTAGGGTTAAACTCTAAGCATATACTAGAAAATAAGATATCACGATTCTCCCCCTTAATAAATTTTGTCATCGAAATTCTTACCTAAATGGTCAAATAAGTAGGAGTGCTGATTTCTCATGAGCTTCTCTGTTTCCCATGTGGTTTCCTCACTCGAATGATTCTTTCAAAGGACTTTCACCAATGGAATCACTTGATTCTTCAACTATTTATTCTAATAGCCAATTATCTTTATCGGTTCTTCAATATAACTCAGATTACTTGCAATTTCAAGTTCCTAAACCGATAACACATGAGTAGGATCATATCGATATCTCCTAAGCATACTGACATGAAATACATTATGAATCTGAGACATCTCATCCGATAAGGCTAACTTATAAGCTAATGGTCCAACTCTCTCAATGATCTCATAAGGAGCAATGTATCTAGGACTTAACTTTCCCTTTTTACCAAACCTCAGTACTCCTCGCCAAGGCAATACTTTCAGAAATACTTTATCTCCAACTTGATATTCCTTGTCCCTCCTATGCTGATCAATATAACTCTTCTGTTTATTTTGTGTCACTTTAATTCTACTTTGGATCAATTTCACTTTATCCACAATATCCTGAATCAATTCTGGGCCTTCAATAATTCTTAAACCCTCTTCATCCCAACATAAAAGGTGATCGACACTTTATGCTATATAATGCCTCATACAGTGTCATACCAATGCTATTGTGATACTGATTGTTATAACCAAATTCAATCAGAGCCACATACTAATCCCATGCTCCTTGAAACTCTAATACACAAACCCTTAGTATATCCTCAACGGTTTTAATCATTCTCTCTCTCTGTCCATCTATCTATGGATGAAATGCAGTACTGAAGTTTAATTTCATACCTAATGTTGTCTGTAGACTACCCTAAAATCTTGAGATAAATCTAAAATTCTTGTCCGATACAATGGACACTTGAACTCCATATAACCTCATTATCTCATTCACATATCTCCGAACTAACTGATCTAGTGAGTTATTCTCTCTTATTGGCAAGAAGTGAGCCGAGTTGGTCAATCTATCAATAATGACCCAAATGGTATCATGTTACCTCGGAGTCCTCGGCAAACCCATAATAAAACCTATTATGATTCTCTCCCATTTCCACTCCGGAATAGGCAAAGACTGTAACATACCAACCGAAGCCTAATGCTCAGCTTTTATCTGTTGACAAGTCAAACACTTAGCCTCATATTCAGCCACTTGCTTTTTCATCCCTGGCCACCAAAAATGTTGTTTCAGCGTGTTATACATCTTGGACGTACCAGGATGCATAGTATAGGCTACTATATGTGCTTCCTCTAGACTCTCTTTCTTCAAATCATCAACATCGGGCATACATAATCTTTACTTTAACCATAACGTATCATCTCTCAATTCAAATTGAGAATCCAGATTCACTTTCAACTTCTCAATTAACTTCACCAATTCTGGATCTCTATTCTGAACCTTTCTGATTCTTTCGTGCAATACAAGTCTCAACTTCAATGTAGCTATCAATGTTTCATTCTGCCCCAAATTCAATTCAACATTTAGTGCTCTCAAATGAACTAGGCTTGGTAACCTCGATAACTATACTTAAGCCACACTGCTATTGGACTTCCTGCTTAATGCATCAACTACCACATTAGCTTTGCTAGGATGATACTCAATTGTACAATGATAATCTTTCAACAATTCTATCCATCTCCTCTGTCTCATATTCAACTTCTTCTGACTCAACAAATATTTTAAACTTTTATGATCAGTAAATACTTGAAAAGTTTTACCGTAAAGGTAGTGTCTCTAAATTTTCAAAACAAATACTACAGCAGCAAGTTCTAAATCATGTAACGGGTAATTGAACTCGTGAGACCTCAACTGTCTTGATACATATGCTATTACGCTACCTTACTACATTAGTACACATCCTAAACCCTGGTGTGAAGCATCACTATACACAAGATATCCTCCAGATCCAGATGGAATAGCTAATACCGATGCTGTAATTAACCAATGCTTTAGCTCCTAAAAACTCCTCTAATAATCACCATTATATCTGAAAGGCACATTCTTCCTCAAAAGTTTTGTCAAAGGGGATGAGATCAGTGAAAACCCCTCAACAAACCTTCTGTAATAACCAACTAATCCAACAAAACTCTGAATCTTAGTCACATTTTTTAAAGCTTCCCACTTCAACACTACTTCTGTTTTCTTCGGGTATACCTGTATGCCTTGTCCATACACAATATGACCCAAGAATACTACTTGATCAAGCCAATAGCATACAATTGTTTCTCCCTTATTATATGTAGAACCAATCTCAGATGTTCAGAATGATCTTCTCTACAATTCAAATACACCAAAATGTCATCAATAAACACAATCACAAAATGATCTAAATAAGGTTGAAAAACCTTATTAATCAAGGCCATAAAAGTTATTAGGGCATTAGTCAACCCAAATGGCATCACCAAAAACTCGAAGTTCCCATATCTCGTTCTAAATGCACTCTTCGGTATATTAGCCTCTGCTATCTTCAACTGATAGTACCCTAATCTCAAGTCTAACTTTGTAAACACCTGAGCTCCCTATAATTGATCAAGCAAGTCATCTATCCTCGATAGAGGATACTTATTCTTCATTATCACTCGATTCAACTACCTGTAATCAATACATAGCCTCAATGTCCCATCCTTCTTCTTCACAAACAACACTGGAGCTCCCCAAGGTGATACACTAGGTTTGATGAAACCCTTATCCAATAACTCTTGCAACTAGGCCTTGAGCTCCTTCAATTCCATAGGTATCATCCTATATAGAAGAATCGATATAGGAGTAGTACCTAGAACACAGTCAATCGTGAACTTCGTTTCTCTTTCTGGCGGTAACCCCGGTAACTCACTAGAAAACACGTCCGAAAAATCCCTAACAACCGGAATATCCTGAACTATCTGCCCAGTACGGATGTCAGTCATGTAGGCTAAATAAGCCTCACATCCACTTCGAATCATCTTCAAGGCATTCATCGACGAAATCAACCTAGCTGGCATTGCTTGACTAATACCTCGAAACACTGCTCTTGGCTGACTAGGGGATTCAATGATCACCTCCTTAGTATAGCAGTTCATCACGACCCTATGAGCAGTGAGTTAATCCATGCCTATAATAATATCTATCTCCTTCAACTGTAGCATTATCAGGTCAGTCTTTAACTCCGCCTGATCGATTTGTATAATATACTCCTTACATATTTCCCCAATTACTGTAGTACTACGTACCGGAGTACTCACTACTAAACCACATTTTAGTATCTCTCTCTCACAATGCAATCTAGGTGCCAGATGCGGTGTGATGAATGAATGTGTAGATCCTGGATCTACCAATGTAAATGCTTCAAAATTAAAAACATTTAACACACCTGCTGCCACATTTGGAAAGTGTTCTGCCTCCTGTCTGGTGATGGCATAAACCTTGGCCTAAGACTGGGGCCGATTACTCCGCATCTCAGTCCTGCCACTAGGCTCTACTGATTATGTCCTGCCTCTACCTTTGCCTCTACCTCTGCCTTTCTGTACTGATCCAATAGCTCTAATATGCTAGACCATCGTCTCAGTCACTATTCCTCTTCTAGTTCTAGACTGTGGTCCTAAAGTTTCGGGACAATCTCTGATCTGATACTCAAGAGAGCCACATCAGAAACAAGCTCCCGATAACCTCCAACACTCACCACCATGCTTCTTACCATAGTGCTCCAAATTAGGCATTTGTTGTGACATCCTAGAGGGAACTTGTCCTCTACCTCTACCAATATGAACAAATCCACCTCTTGGTTGAAACCTAGATTGTCTCGATTTAGCCTGGAATCAAGACGAATTGTTCTGACGTTTACTGAAGCTTTTACCAGAATCAGCCTGAGATTCACTATGTATTATCACTCTAGACTCCTGTTTATACTCTCCCTGACCATCCTTCAACAACTGTTCAATTCTGATCGAGGTCGCTCGGAGCTCCGTAAAACTACCCAAATTAGAAATGGCTAGCCTCGTTTTGATCTTCATTTTTAACCCATCTTCAAACCTCCTACACTTGTCCTCCTCAGTTGGGATTAATGCAGTTTCACCTCATTAATTAATTAAATTTTATTTCATACTCTGCTACTGAGAGACTTCCTTGTTTCAGATCCAGATTTATTTAATGAGTAAAAATTAATCTCAATTTAGTAGAAAAGATTGCTTAGTATGTTAACATACATACGAAAAAAAATTGAAAGGTAAAACAACAATGAAATCTGGCATTTTAAAATAAAATTGTTCTTGCTAAATGCCAAGATCTACATTTTTCTAATTGAAATTTAGTAAGAGAAGACCTTAAATTCAAGAATTACGTATTGGCCTTACCTCTATTAACACCATTTTCATCTAGGTAAGAAACATATCTCACTTGTTCTCTCAATTTTCATTTTTCTTATATTTTACTTGGAATTTTATATTTTCTCGGTCGCTCTTTTAATTTAGAGACTAGGTAAAATTTTAAATTTTAATTATGAGTATGATAGCATTTTCAATCTAGGTAGGATTTTTCTATTTTCGAATTAAAACTCATATTTAATTGTAGGTATAACTTATTTCTCATTCATTTCCTGTTTCAGTTGCAGGTTATCTGGATAAATTGAAATATGTCAATTTAATTATAAATGATATGTAGTTTATCTAGATAAATTGAAATGTGTCAATTTTAGGTATAATTTCAATTTGAATTGAAGTTTATTAGGGCAATTTATCCTCTTTCATTTTGTATATATCATAATTGATAGTTTTTTATATGTGTTTAATTGATTATGAAATTATTTCATAACATTTAGCGATTAATGACATGAAATTGCTTAAGATACTCACTTTGACTCATACGTGGATTTAGGCATAATTCGGAAGCGATGGAGCTAAAGAGAGTGGAAAGCACTATATTTAGGTCATTTTTCGAATATTCATATCCACTTGTCTTCGTGGAGCATAATGAAGAAGATTATAGCAAATGAAGACAAAAAGAAGACAAGAAAATGAAGAAACTACTGAAAAGATCATGGCCTACTAGAATTACTACACAGCTGTGAGCATCACTCACGGCTGTGCATGAATTTGCATGGGCGTGAGACACTCTCACACCCATACAAGCCAGCTGCCATTCCACATAGCATTTAAGATTCTTTGTGACGTGAGTGGAGGGTTAAAGCAAAGAATAGGAGGCTGAAGAAAAACCGAGAGCGGAGCAGCTTCTTCTTGCGATCTGTCCCACTTCCATTTAATAATTATATGATGGATGAGTGAATTCCAGCAACCATGCTACTAAAGGAGCCAGCTATCCCATGCATTTTAATCTAGCATTTAAGGAGTAAAATACATGTTATGTGTAACGTGAAGAGGGCGAGAACTTGGGAATAACTTGGCAATGCTTCTCACGGTCGTGAGAATTCTCTCGTAGCTGTGAGAAGCTGCTTATGGGCGTGACATATTCTCACCCCCGTGAGAGATAACTCATGGGTGTAAGAAGTTGCCACATCACCTAGGTTTTTAGTATAAAGCAAAACAAGGTGTGACGACTAAAGATATGAAAGAATAGCTGAGTTTAGGCTGAGAGAAAAGAGCAAAAGATATTTTCGACTAGGCTGAATCGTAGGGGACCTTCAGGAGAGCACGAAGAGGGAAGTAAGCTCTCCACCATGAGAAGACCCATGAAGGGGTAGCTTCTCGACGCCGGTTCAGAGGCGATATCGATGCCGACAACCTGGTTAAGCATTCCTTCCTTGTATTTGTTGTTTCTTTCTCTATTTTAGAAATTGATTATGTTATCCAATGTGTATGGATTTGGGCATTGTGAAAAGATGATTTTAATGCATTCATTGGAATATTTTATTACAAACCCATTACTAGAATATTCAATATAATTCGTAATTGTTATGTTAAAATTTATTTGTAGCCACTAATGGTTTATAATCATTAGGGCTAACACAACCCAGGTTAAATGACACATCGTATGTGGATGTTGTCTTGATTAGTCGATTTTCCTAATTCGTTATGCGGTTGCCCAATTGAATTTAGAGATCATATTCTAGGTTATTCGGTAATTAGGTTTAATTAATGATTGTATCTTGATTAAGCATAACCTAAGGGAAAACTCATTTTAATAGACTAACCTATACTTAATAGTTTCTAGGAGAGGTTGAATAACAAATCATAGAAATATGTTTAATTAGGGTATAGGCCGAGATACAACCAAAGAACTGGATTCCTAATGAATTCACCAC
>JAOTAW010000008.1:22525690-22544234 GCA_025629945.1 Erythroxylum savannarum | reverse complement strand
AATCTTGGATTCAAAAATAAAGTTAGAACTAGTAGACCTTTCTAAATAATTCTAAGATTTTTTTTCTTAGGACTATACTGAAATGCCAAGATTGATTATAAGGTTGGTAGAACACAAACTTCTGATAATGCCAAAATCTACCCTCACTATTAACCTCCTAGGTGATGGTCTAAAGAAGTTGAGCTAAAGATCAAAGAAGAATTTAAAAAATTATGGAACCAACCAGAAATACTAAGTGTTTAGCTAACGTAGTGCCTGTAGTTAAGAAGAATGAAAAAACAAAGATTTGTCTTGACTTAAGGGATTTAAATGCAGCTACCCTTAAAGATGTATACGCAATGATGATTATAGATTCTTTGATAAATGCAACAATTGGACATTCTTTGTTTTCTTTTATAGATTTTTCTTTTAGACATGATTAGATCTTTATAGATTTTTAGGGTCAATAGGGACATTTGAGTGGGTTATGATGCCCTTCAAGCTAAATAATCTAGCAGCCACTTATTAGAGGGATATAAATGTTATCTTTCATTATTCGATATGACGTACTTTGGAAGTTTACATAGAAGATACTTTTATTAAGTTAAAATTGAGTACGGATCATATCTAGGATTTGTGAGAAGCCTTTCGCAGGATAAAAAGGCACGAATTGAAGTTGAATCCCCTAAACTATGTTTTCAAACTAAAAGCAGGGAACTTCTTGGGGTTTTTGGCTTACAATAACGGGATTGAATTATCTAAAAATGAAGTAAAAGCCATTTTGAAGTAAAACCACCTTAGAATAATATGGAGCATAAGAGGTTTCTAGGTTAGGTGAAATGTGAGGAGGTTCATTGCTAATCTAGCATGAAAAATAAAAGATTTTCAAACTTACTAAGGTTTAAGAATTCTAAAATTTTTAATTTAAAGGAAAGGCATCAGGTAACATTCGACAATATGAAGTAATACTTAACCAAACCTCTAGTACTGGTAACCCCTTGAAAAGGAATTTCATTAAATTTGTATATTTTTACTAAAAATATATATTTATTATTTGAACAGAATCCTCATGCCAACAAAAAAGAAGTATGTACTCATTATTAAGTTATCTTTGGCATTATACTTTGCTTGTTCAAAATTAAGGCACTATTTGTTGTAAAAATAAAATTTATGTAGTTTTACATACCGAATTAATGAAATATTTACTGAATAAGCCAGTTATCTTAAAAAAAATTAAGAAATGACTTATGACTCGAATAGGCTTCAACTTGGTATATTAACTAAAAAAGTCTATAAAAGGTCAAGCATTAGCTGAATTCTTAGCAAGCCATTCCTCAATTGAGGAATAAGAGGATGTGGGACATTTAGTTCTCACTTGTGAGAAGAAGCCATGGGAATTAAAATTTGATGGGTCTAGTACAGAGAATTCAACTGGTGTTAGAGTAGTCGTAACCGTACCAAATGGGACCAAAACTCTTCTATCCCTTAAAATGGACTTTCCATGTACTAATACTCAGGTGGAATATGAAGGCTTTATAATCAAATTAGAACTTCTAGTTGATCTTGGAGCCAAAGTTCTTATCAAAGGAGATTCTCAATGGGTAATACGCCAAGTGGCAAGGGAATATAAGTGCATGAGTTTAACTTTGTCACCTTATTAAATTGTCATAGTATAATTGCTAGAATTATTTGATGATATAGAATTTTAGTATATTACATGAGTTAAAAATTAGATGACAAACGAGCTACCACAGTAGCATCTAAGTTAAAAATTTCTGAAGATTTAGTTCATAAGTGTATTACGATAGAGTGAAGGTCTCATCCGTCCATTTACAAAAGGAGAATTTCCCTAGAAATTTCTAATATTAATGAAGAATTCATCAAGAATTGAATGGTGGAGATCAAAGATTTTTTGAAAAATCCTAGCAAGAAAGTGTTGATATACAATTAGTTATCTATATTTATATACCAATATTTATTATATTTGCTTATTATTTAAGATTTTAATAGTATTTTTGGTACTTAATTTGCTTTAATTGTGTTCTTAGGTAATAATTGCCTTCACTAATAGAAATTTAGGGATTATTCCATCCTTGTTTTGTCTTTCTTTTTCCTTTTTAATTCAACAGTTCTCGATCTTAGATATCCCGAGGTCCCTCTCTCTCGATCTAACTTAATAATCCCAATTGAAATAGATAACAATCGAGTTAAAACCTCTCAATTCTCAAAACTACTCCTAACTACTCAATTGGATTTGAAGCAATCCTAAGGATAATTAACTCATAATTATGATCTATTTAATTATTTATTAATATGATATTCATAATTCTATTAAGGTACCAAATCTCGTTACGCAACTTAACATAGATAACTTTGATTCAACCTCTCAATTTCTTATCAAATACGAGTTCAACAAATACCATAAAGCAATACTGTATTGAATTCAACAAGATAAAAAATAAACAAAAAATTTAAGAATAAATCCTAATATAGATATAGAATTCCATAATCATGTTCATCAGAATTAACATTCAAGGAAATGAAATAGAATAAGAAAATAATTAATAGGATTGAAAGCCTTGATTTGGAATTTCTGGAAAGATGTATTTGACTTGATGTTTCCACTATTTAATATTCTTCTTTATGATGTGTAGAATATTTTTTTATTTTTACTCTTCCTTTTTAGGTGTCTTTGATGGCTTTCTCTTTTTGAATTCAAATGCTTCTAATCTGCCTCCCTTGATGTAGCCTTCTTAATATCCTTATATATCAACAAACTAGGGTTTTTGGGATATCATGTATGTGCCCATGTATCACAAAAAACACCTTAATTCGTGAATTTATATAGTCATAAAGACTTACATGAGCAACATACATGGTTGTGTATGTTAACATACATAGGTGTGTAACCCCATATAGTTAGGAATAGTGTTTTTAAAGCTCCACATGTTAACAGTGACTTACACGATCACTATACACAATCGTGTATCTCCAAAATTGCTCTAATTCTTCCATCCCATACCACAACTTCACCTGAATACATCTCCTTGCTCTTATTGCTATCTTTGCTAATTCAGTTGCTTAATTTTATTAGTGTATTTAAATTTTAGTTAATTTATTTTAATTTCAATTAATTCAATATTTTAATACCTTAGACAAAGTGCATTCAAATTGTTTGGTGACTAATCCAATCCTTATAGGAACAATATCTTATGTACTATATAATATACAATTGGGAACAATATCTTATGTACTACAATATACAATTCATATACTTATGGTATTGCATACATTAAAACAAGCAAACAAGTTTTTGACATCATTACTAAGGATTGAATTTAACATCTTATTCGAATTGGGTTATTTTAATTTAAAGACTGCAATACTTTTCTTGTATAATTTTAGGTGCATGAACATAAGAATCACAAGGAGTAATCGAGCAACTTTCAGGCCTTTTCTTCTAACCCAGTGAGGCACGATGATATGGATGTTAGTTTCTTTAACATATATAATCTTAGGTGGCAGAACCACCAAAATTATTCTTAGATTAATAATGTAGGAAATAACATGAGAGCACAAGGTCCACCAAGTTTTTAACAGGACAAGCTTGGATCCTTAGAGTCTAAGTTAGACAAGTTAATGGACATGTTAAGCTTCAAGTTCGATAGCCAAGATAAAATTCATAAAAGTACGAAATCCAAATTTGATCAAATAATATAAAAAACCACTGCTCTTCACTTCATAACTTGGAAGTTTAAGTTGGACAATTTGCTAATGCATTGTTAACAAGGAATATGGGGAGTCTTGCAAGTAATACAGAAGCACAACCGATATCCATATTGTGTTGTGACATTTGTGGGGGTAACCATTATAATCATGAATATCGGGCACTAGATTATATGTGGGAGCATCTATATTGCATGCAAAACTAGACTTAGAATAGACCATATGAGCATATTGATAATTCAAAGAAGAGCTACTCTTACATTGATGCATAGAACAATTATGCTTCAGTTGAATCTTTAATGGAAGGATTGTCAAAGGTGAGGCTAGCCATCATATATTCAAAGAGAGTTTTGTTTTTCTGAAGATACTAAGCTAGGTACAATATGCTATTGGAGCCTATTAATGCATTAGAGTGAAGAGGAGACAAAGGTTGATTTCATGAATGAAGTTGCAATTTAGAAAGAGAAAGAAGAACATATGATAAAGGAAATAGAGGTTGAAGAAGAGAAGGAAGTCTCTTGTTCGAGAGAAAGTGGAAGAGTAGATAAAGGTGATTGCAAAAGAAAAAAGAGTAGGTCACCTTCCCACAAGACAAACTGTTTTAGTCAACTAAAGATTCAAAGAGTTTTATTATTCCATACTTTATTGACAGGTTGCTATCAAAAAGTTCATTAATAGAATCACTTGGATTTATTAATTTGATAAACTAAGTCATTATTATCTTACAACATGTGGCTTATTCACATGCTTCTAAACTGTTATAAGGAGAAATGAATGGAAGCAGGCCACTAATTTTAAACCCAGCTTGATGATAAACGTGAAGGGTACATCGAGTTAACGATTTTGAACAAAAGTAACTTAGGAGGCAACCCAAGAATTAGGATAGGTTTCATTTTTATGTCATTTTTTATTTTAGAGTTAGCTTAGGATTTCATTGATTTTTGACGTGTTTTAGTGTTAGGATTAAAAGCATCCTGAGTTGATTGTGCATATTTATCACGTTAGGGTATGCGTGTTAAAGTTTTGTAACTTTAAGTGATCAATTTTTAAGTTTTTCCAACTATTTATCATGTTATACACAGTCATAGAGACTTACATGGTCTTTGGACACAGTTGTGCATATTCTGGATCTTTTAAAAATTGTTCACACAAATTCATAAAGAGACACACAGTCACTAAACATGTACGTGCAGACTTACATGGTATGTTACATGACCGTGTACATGACCTTGTAAGTTAGCGAATACCTACACGCATGTGTCCTTTGAATTTAAAGAGTTTGTGACTTACATGGTCAGCCACACAGCCATGTAGTCGATCATGTAAGTCTGGAAAGCTTTTCAAAAGCTCTAATTTCTTCATTTCTCTCTTTTTTTCCTTTCTTCCTCTCTTCCTCCACACCCTCCATCGCCCCTCTCCCTCTCCAACCCATTTTTTAGCATTTTTCTTGCCGAATTGCGACACTCAAGTAACTATTTTCATTTATTCAATTGTTTATGCATGATTCTTTAGGTATTTTGCAATGTTTAGGAATTTTCACCCCCAAAATTTCTAGGTTTAGGGTTTTTATGATTTAGTGTAATTTGATTGATTTTATGTTTGATTGTAGTATAATAATTAAATTTTAGCATTTCCTATATGATTTATTAATTCAATTTGATGAATTGTATGAGATTTGGATAGAATTTGATTTGGGTATGTGATTTTTCTCACTAAATGTTGAATTGTGATGATTTTACATGCAATTAGGATTAATTAGTTATTTTTATAGTTAATTGAAATTGTTTTCTAGTTTAATTTCATTTCAATTTTGAATTTTGCATAAATTACATGTTAAATTTGGTTAATTTTGGGTAATTGTTAATTGAATGGTTAGATTAATTTTGTAATTGAATGGTTAGATTACTTTTATCTGTTAATTGCAATGCTTTTAATTTCAATTTTGTGATTAATTAGCGATTGGTTAATTTTCCAATTATTTTATTTATTTATTTTATAGTATTTAATTTTGTATTTTATGTGTTTATTTTCTTTTTAATCGTGCCTTTTCACTTTTCTATGATTTAGTGAGCATACAAAATAAGTGTGGGGAATGGGTTATTTTTTGGTACTTTTATTTACTATTTTCTCTCATTTATTTAAAGATTCAGGCACAATGATAGGAAAACAACGAACAAAATAGGCAACAAGGAAGAGGCAATGAGGAAAAGGGTCCTTTAGCCTTTGTTTGGATCCTTACTTGCACAAGGGAAAGGAAAGGAAATATTGAGGAGAAAAGGGGAGAAAAGAATGGAAGAGAAATGGGACTTTCTTTCTTCTGTTTGTTTTCTTAATTTATCAAAGTAGGGAATTGAAACTTATATTGGACAAAAGAATTTTTTGAGACCTTTATGCCCTTAGTCAATAGCATTAGTTAGAATATTTCTAGTCAACATTTTCCAGAAAATATTTTAAACCCAAGAACTATGATTCATACCAGTATGAAAAACCACAAAATCATTGTAACATATCCAAAAACTTGATCAAAGGATCAGGATCCCCTTTCAATAAATACTTAGCAACCCTTTGACCAATCTCTTCCTTTCCCACATCATTGAACACTGCAGCATAACATAAAAAGAAAACATAGAAACGAGCTTGTGAATGTAAGATTACAACACTTGCAGGTAATTTTCTAACAAAATTTGTTTTAATAATTAAAATATAAATTAACAAATAAATATTAGTTTATAAACTGAGACTGCAAGTTCTCAATCATCTAGCAATAAGAGGACTTAGGGGTAACAAAGATCCATCAAATACAACACAAATAATAAGTTTAAGGAAATGATGGATCATACTAAAATGTCTAAAAGAACAAACACAAGAGAACTATAAGAAGCAAGATTCATACGGTGTAGAAGATATCAAAAGTGTGAGAATCTTGAACAAGGATGTCACCAATCTACTATGCGACTCATGCTGGATTAGATGCAGAATACCTACATGATGGATTAGATGGTAATTTATGTGAATTTCTCCTCCTTTCCCACCAATTTGGTGGGAAACACATTTGGTCCAAATTTCTCTCAGTTTCCTCTCCATTCTCTCACTTTCCCTTTGCTTATTTTTGTCCAAACGGTGGAAACCAAGAGAAATTCAATTCTCTTCCTTTCTTTTCTCTTGCTTTCCTTCAATCCAAACTAAGGCTTAGAGACCCAAGGGAAGCTCACCCATAACACAAGCAAGCCAACACAGTCTAGCCACCAGAGTGACTTAATATGTTGTTGTTCAATGTCGAAGCTGACGAGGAACAATACTAAAGGCTCAAGGACAAGATGTTTAGACCAACAGAAGCATTGACTGGGAGATGCTAGAGCAAGTCAGCTTGGTCCAGCAAGTTCGGGATCTTATACACGTTACTCTCTCCATGTTCTTCATTGAGACTAGGATCAATCAAGCATGATCTAGTTCTAGATGATAAGGGAGATGGTTCAAATGAGTTACTCGAAGTTCTCCATCATGATGGTTTTGTATGAGGAGTTAGTGGGGAAGCTAGACTACGTAGCCTTGCAGATAAACTTCTCGTATGGAATGTCTCTTAGACTTCTAGAGTACTATTAGCAAAAAGGACAAGTATGACCCTAGTAGATCTAAAGCGTGATCCCTATAACACCCCATGCTTAGATACATACATAGGATTCTGAGTCATATGTTGAGCTAGTAGGGTGATAGTTATAGAGTAATTGGGAATCTGAACGTGTTCTATTTATAGTGCATGAGCAAGTAGACATTAATTCATCTAGCGTATGCTTTAACCTAATTCTTCTAGCTTCAATGTGAAGAGAAGAAGTTCAAAACACTATGCATCAGTCCTTATATGACAAGGCTAGCACGGAGGATGGGAGTTTTTAAGACACTACCACCGATGTGAATGGTTAGTACTATAGTTGGTCTAAATTTGGACTTTATGAAATACATGCATATGGTGTGTAGACATTGGGGACCTACAGGTGACATCTATTGCCTAATTGGGGTTCTAGACAAACCAATTGCATCGGGGGCATGATAAATAGACCCATTATAGGGAATGACAGAGTAACTAGAGAAGAGAGAGGCCCATGATAGGGCACTGCTAGAATGGCTCGAGAGGTTAAAAGCCTATTATAGATGGATGAAGGAGGTTTTGGTACCCATGGTGGGACATCTTGGGATATCCATCTAACCTTCACCATCTAGAGTGGTTGCATCGTCTTCAACTCCACAGTAATTTGAGATTGCAAGACCAAAGGATCCTCCTTCGATGAACATGCCAAATTAACAGAAGGACTAATGGATATTGGTTTTGGTTTTGGTTTTTTCTTTTTTTCTCTTATTATTTGTATATTTTTCTTATTTTCTTCATTATCTTATTTTATTTTGTCTAAACTTTAGAGAAATTTTATTGATGTTATGTTATTTTCATTTCAATGTTCTTTATTTATTTTCTTTATTATTATTTTCTTTTATCTTTTTATCTTCTTTTATTTATATTTTGGAAGGCTAAATGTATTTAATATAGCATAGATCTTCAATTCAGGACTCTGTACATGTTCTTATTTAGAGGAGTATCAATCCAACCTTTCTCAATTTTTTATTGTTATTTTATTTTTATATGCTTCAATTGTATACATTGTGGACAAAGTACAATTTTAAGTTTAGGGAAGGGAATTCAATTGTCGTAAGTTTATTATAATTTTTTTCACTAAATCTTCTTAACGAACATCCTGAGTTAGTTCAAATCTGTCCAAAATATTTTTGATCTTTATTGATTATTTAATTGAATTAATATGCAAAGGATGAAAGTTTAAATGACTTGCTTTTATAAGCTATAATTTTAGTAATCATTAAGATAATCAATTTGAATGAAATTGCATATTATTTACACACAAGATCATTTTTGTGAGTTTTTGAGCCTAAGAGTAAATACATCATTATTTTAAGCTCTTTTATTCTTTAATGTGTATTACCAAACATAGTTAGATAATTATAGAACTTACTTTTATTATTCATATTGAGATCATATTTGTTCAATTAGAAGCATTGAGATGATAAAGGCATTTAAATTGAACCTTTGTTTAGCCTATTTTCTTATTTATTATCCTACCATATTTTATCCATAGGATTTACCAATTTTGAGACTTAGCCTTTTCATTGATTATAACCACATTTATTATTTTTGAAGCCTGAAGGCTATTTACATTTACTTGATTGCTTTAATCTTAAAATTTGAAAATGTCCAATATTTCTTCAGTTATTGGTACATGATGAATGCTTAAAAGAAAAAAAATATTAAATATAATAATATATGTTGCAAGCATAGGGAAAAAATTAAATAATAATAATAATGAATACAATAAAAGAAGTGCTAAAGTATGGTACCAATGTAATTATGGTTTGTAGGACCTATATTTTGAAGAACTAAGCTGCATATAATTTTTTTTATGTAAATTTACTTCAATATTATCACTCTTTTTGTTATCCTTATCATACCCTAACCTAAGCCTCATTAAAACCTTACAATAATACCTTTTGATTTTTGTTTTTAGTTTGCTTATAAGTGGTGGAGATATGATTTTACTACAAGCTTATGGTTAAGAATTCTTCTATGCATTAATTTGAGAGTTCTTATACTTTTCACCCTAAATACTTTGAGTGAAATAAGTGAAATCCTTGGTGAGGGGGTAAAAATTTGTGCTTTTAATTTCAAAAATATTATTTATTTGATTGCTCTTGATATTGACTTATGAAGGTTGGTTCTATAATGACTTGAATCTAATTGTGTGTTAATTTGATTGATGTGAGATGATGATTTAGAGTGTGGATGGACAGTTTGAGGTTAATAAGGGATTGATGTTTGTAAGTTTGATGAAATAGCTTATGATTTGCTTGAGGACAAGCAACAGTTTAAGTATGAGAATGTTTGATAGACAATTATTTGTCCATATTTATATAGTCATATTTAATGTATTTTTCTTTTTATTTAAGAGTTTCAAAGTATTTTTAGTACTTAATTTTCTTCAAGTGTGTTTTAAGTAATAATCGTCTTTATATACCAAGAGGAGATGTATTCGAATTAAATTATAGCATCAAATGAAAGAATTGGAGCAATTTTGGAGATACAAGATCATGCATAGCGACTGTGTAAGTCACTGTAAATGCGTGGAGCTTCAAAAACATAAGGATATTAAGAAGGCTACATCAAGGAAGACAGATTAGAAGAGTTTGAATTCAAAAAGAGGCAAATGAGAGTTATTAGAGACACTTGAAAAAGAAGAGCAAAAACACAAAAATAGTTTACACATCATAAAGAAGAAAACACAAAAATAGTCTACACATCATAAAGGAAGAAGATCAAATAGTGAGAACATCAAGTCAACCCCAGCTTTCCAAAAATTATAGATCAAGGCTTTCAAACTTATTCATTATTTTCTTATTCTATTTCATTTCCTTGGACGTAAATTCTAAACAATTATGATTTGAGCATGATTATGAAATTCTAAATTTATATTATTATTCTTGAATTGTTTTTTAATCTTATTGAATTTGATATAATATTGCTTTGTGGTATTTATTAAACTCATACTTGATAAGAAATCGAGAGATTGAATCAAAGTTATCTATATTACGTTGCACAATAAGAGTTTGTACCTTAATAGACTTACAAATATCAAATTAATAAATAATTGAAGAGAGATCTTAATTGTGGATTAATTATTCTAATGACTGCTTCTAATCCAATTGAGTAGTTTTGATAATCGAGAGATTTCATCTCAACTATTATATATTTTAGTTGAGTTTATCTCGTTAGATCACGAGAGAGGATAATCAAAATCTTAAGATATTTACGATTGAGCATAATTGAGTTAACAAGACAAAAGGAAGATAAAACAATGATAGAATAACCCTTAAGTTTCCGTTATTGATTAAATTCGCTCTTATTGCAAACTTTATTAGTCATTTATTCAGTTTTATTAGTTTATTTTAATTTCAATGAATTTCAACTAATTCAATCTTTTATTACCTTAGACAAAGTGCATTCAAATTGTTAGGTGGCTAATTCAATCCTTCTGGGAACGATATCTTATGTATTGCAATATACGATCTATATACTTACGGTATTGCATACATTAAAACAAGCAAACAAGTTTTTGGTAGCAAAACATGTAAGTATTTATGACCATATATATTCACAAATTGAGATGTTTTTGGAGATACAAATTCACCTGCACAACTGTTTAAGTGCCCATATATCCTAGAAATCTTAGTTTGTTGATATATAAGGATGTTAAGAAGGTTATATCAAAAGAGGTAGATTAGAAGATGTAGAAAGAGACAATGAGTCATCAGAGACACCTAAAAAGGAAGAGAAAAAACATAAAAATATTCTACACATCATAAAGAAGAAGATCAAATAGTGGAAGCATTGATTCAACTCTAGCTTTCCAAAAATTCCAGACAAGGCTTTCAATTTTATTAATTATTTTCTTATTCTATTTCATTGCCTTGAATGTCAATTCTAAATAATTGTATTTTAAATGTGATTATGGAACTCTAAATCTATATTAGGGTTTATTCTTGCATTGTTTTGTTTAATTTTTATCTTGTTGAATTCAATACAGTATTGCTTTGTGGTATTTGTTGAACTCGTATTTAATAAGAAATTGAGGGACTAAATTAAAGTTATCTATGTTAAGTTGCATAACGAGATTTGGTACCTTAATAGACTTACAAATATCATATTAATAAACAATTGAAAAGAGATCTTAATTATGAGTTAATTATCCTTAGAATTGCCTAAAATCTAACTGAGAGTTAGAAGTAGTTTTAAGAATTGAAAGATTTGAACTCAACTGTTAACCATTTCAATTGGGATTATTTAGTTAGATCTTAAAAAAGGCTAATAAAAAACTTAGGATATCTAAGATCGAACATAATTTAATTAACAAGAAAAAGGAAGACAAAACAAGGATATAATAACCCATAAGTTTTCATTATTGATTATCTTCACTCTTATTGTTATCTTTACTAGTTCAGTTATTCAGTTTTTTATTTTAGTTAATTTATTTCAATTTTAATTAATTCAATCTTCTATTACCTTAGACAAAGTGTAATCAAATTGTTACATGACTAATCTAATCCTCACGAAAATGATATCTTATGTAATATAATATATGATTTGTACACTTGTGGTATTGCATACATTAAAACAATCAAACAATTTTTTGTAAATGATTGTATAAGTCTCTATGACAGTGTAAAGTCATGAACTGAGGTGGTTTTGGATATACTTGGTAACATACACAACAATGTAGGTGCCCCCGTAATTTGTTGATATATAAGGATATCAAGAAGGTGACATCAAGGGAAGCATATTAGAAGCTTTTGAATTTAGAAAGAGACAACGAGAGTCATCAGAGACACATAAAAAGGAAGAGCAAAAACACAAAAATAATCTACATATCATAAAGAAGAAGATCAAATAATGAAAACATTAAGTCAATTTCAGCTTTCCAGAAATTTGAGATCAAGGTTTTCAAGATTATTCATTATTTTGTTATTCTATTTTATTGCCTTAGATGTCAATTATGAATAGTTTGTTTTAAATGTGATTATGGAACTCCGAATCTATATTAGGGTTTATTATTGAATTGTTTTGTTTAAGTTTTATCTTGTTGAATTCAATATAGTATTACTTTATAATATTTGTTGAACTCATATTTGATAAGAAATCCAAAGATCCAATCAAAGTTTTCTATATTAAGTTACGCAACAAGAGTTGACACTTTAATAGACTTACAAATATTAGATTAATAAACAATTGAAGAGAATAATCAAAAGAATTTCAATTCTACTGTTATCTATTTCAAGTAGGATCATTTGGTTATATTTCGAGCAAGGATAATCAAAACCTTAAAATATCTAAGATCGAGCATAATTTAATTAACAACCAAACAAGGATATAATAACCTCTAAGATTCCATTATTGATTAACTTCACCCTTATTGTTATCTTCACTAGTTCATTTGTTAAATTTTATTAGTTTATTTTAATTTCAGTTAATTTATTTTAATTTCAATTAATTCAATCGTTTATTACCTTAGACAAAGTGCATTCAAATTGTTAAGTGACTAATCCAATCTTTGTGGGAACGATGATCTATATAGTTGCAGTATTGCATTAAAACAAGCAAACAAGTGTCTTTCAAGCTTAAGTAATGAGCACTCAATTTTGTATTGATTGAAGGAATTTTATTTCACTAAGGTAATGACAGGCTTCTTTTGAGATGTCTTACATGTCTAAAGCATTAAAAGTAATGACAAGTTCATGAAAGGGTAAGTAAAGCACATCAATATGAAATAAAGATGAGATAGTTTATATGTTGACATGGATATTATTGGCCATCAGTTTTAAAAGATTATATTCCATATGCAAGAGGATGTAAACATTGTCAAAAATATGGGAGCAACAAATCCTACTTTCATTGATCTCAATGGGAAGCTACGTCCACCATCTTCAAAAGAAGAAAGTTTTAGTTTTTCATAAACAGATATTTTATTAAATGGGTAGTAGCTCAACCTTTGAAGAAGGTTTATCAAACAGATATAGTTAAATTCATCAAAGAACATATTATTCATCAATTTGGAATCCCTCAATCGATAACAAGTGATCAAGTGATGCATGTCCTTAAGTGTATAAAAATTAAAACCTCATTTAATCACTAAAGTTATTATCGAAATTAGTATAAAGTAAATAAAGGTCGATCCCACGAAAAAAGTTCCATTTACCAAATAAGTTTATTTAATGATAAGTTTACTTAAATATAACATCTTTATATAAAAAGAGTACAAGACTCCAATAATATCATTCAAACAAACAAGAATTATCACAAAATAATTATAAGAGATGTATACAAATGATCTATCTCATTAAATTTAAATTTAAATTTATAGATCAAGATTTTAAGCTTAATTTTGGCTCAATTTAATTTTTACATTGATACTTAATTGTAATTGTGTATTTCTAAACAATTATTCTCTAAATGAAAAAAATTATATCCTAAATGAAAAAAAAATGAATGATGCACTAATTCACTATGTCCTCTCAGCCAAAATATAAGTCTGATGGAATTTTAATTATGTAATAAGATTAGACATATTTGAAATTTCAGTTTAGAAAACTTGTTTTCAATCCTCACCCATCACCTAATTTCCTTCTAATATCTTTCAACATACATTTAAGCATAATTCAGGTGGTTTTGTAATTCTAAATGATCCAATAATAACAAAGTAAGTTACTTTCACTAATATGAAATTTTTTAGAAAAAAAAAGGTTTTGCAATTACTATTAAATCAACCATTAGAGTGCACTTTTAGCTTAAAATTAAATTTAAATTATGACATAGATGCAAGTGAATGTTAATCAATTTATAGCACAAATCTAAATTCAATAAATGGAAGAATAAAGATTGACTCACACCAATAGCTGCGAATTATGCAAATTTCGGCTCATTTGGTTACATACTTCTAGTATGTGTTTAAGTATGAAGCCATGATCTAATTTAATCAAACATCTAAATTATCAGTGAATCATTGAAATGATAGTAGATATAGTCATAATATAAGAACTTAGTATAAGAAAAGAACACAAAAAACTGAACATTTCTAGTTTTTAAATTTAATAGTCTAATGTAGTAGGAATTTTAGCTTCTAAATTATTTCTAAACTCAATCCAATTTTATTAGATGGTTCAAATCATGAGCAATTTTTAATAACAAATCGAATCATAAGAAAAATTAGACTTCCCTTTTTGAAATCCAGGTGGACCTTGATTCTGCATTTGATTACCCACATTGTTTGACCAAGAAAAATTTGGGTAGTTCCTCCACCCAGGGTTGTAAGTGTTATAATAAAGGTTATTTCCTCCTTATTGAACAAATTGTGTGTCCATGTAGTTAAGTTGCTCCGTGTTGTTATTTTTCATTAAAAAAACAATTAATGATGGCATGATTAACTTGTCCACATCATTTCCATCCATGCTGAATTACTCTAACTAGAGCGGATGAAGAGGTTTGCTGTAATACCCCACTCTCGCAAGACACGTATCCGACATCCTGATTGATATCTGAATCCGTACCCCACGAGGGTGGCATGCTAGGGCACTAAATCAGTCAAAACTTTGTACAAATTTTTTTCTTTCAAAACCAAAAACATAATGTTAGGCCCCGTTTCCGAAGCCCAACTATCGAACTGAAGCCAAAAAGCGTGAGCGGGTTTCCTTGTAGGGTTATCTCAACGAACCCTCCCCCCTTAAAGAATTCAATTTAACATTCAATACCAAAGGCTATAAATTCCTAAGGGGAGGTAGATAAACGTGCTAGGAATCCAATGTTTCAAGAATCATCTCAATCAGAGGTCGGACGAGAAAAATATGGTCAGACGAATCCAACATGTTCATGGCTCTACTCATATCGTACATGCCTTGGCGTAATTGCCATAATTCTCACTACAGATGTTGGATTGACTTCGTGTTTGGACGGTTTGAAAGAGACTTCTAAATCTACAACATTCATGTAGAACTCGACACAAGATTCGGCCTCTAAAAGGAAAAAAATGGAACAGAATGTACAAGGTGAACAGTGTAGAGAAACTAAGACGAAGCAAAAATACTAAGACAAAGTGGACTAAGACGGAGGAGAACTAAGATGAAGCGTCTTAGGTACAAAACTAAGGCGATACAGAACTAAGACGAAGCCTCTTAGGCACAGAACTAAGACGATACAAAACTAAGACGAAGCGTCTTAGGCACAAAATTAAGAAGATACAAAACTAAGATGAAGCATCTTAGGAACAGAACTAAGATGAAGCAAAAGTCAAACTAAGACGAAGAGGAAGTCAAACTAAGACGATAGAAACTAAGACGAAGCGTCTTAGGTGCAAAACTAAGATGAAGCGGAGGTCAAACTAAGACGATAGAAACTAAGACGAAGCGTCTTAGGAACAGAACTAAGACAACACAGAACTAAGACGAAACGTCTTAGGCACAAAACTAAGACGAAGCGTCTTAGGAACAGAACTAAGACAATACAGAACTAAGACGAAACGTCTTAGGCACAAAACTAAGATGAAGCGTCTTAGGAACAGAACTAAGACGAAGCAGAAGTCAAACTAAGACGAAGAGAAGGTCAAACTAAGATGAAGCGGAGGTCAAACTAAGACAAAGCGGAGGTCAAACTAGGACGAAGCGGAGGTCAAACTAAGACGAAGTAGGAGTCAAACTAAGACGAAGTGAAGGTCAAACTAAGACGAAGCGAAGGTCAAACTAAGACGAAGTGGAGGTCAAACTAAGACGAAGTAGGAGTCAAACTAAGACGAAGCGAAGGTCAAACTAAGACGATAGAAACTAAGATGAAACGTCTTAGGAATAGAACTAAGACGATACAGAACTAAGAAGAAACGTCTTAGGTACAAAACTAAGACGATACAAAACTAAGACGAAGCAGAGTTGGTTCATCTAGTCCAACCTAGATTTTTCTAGATTTTTCTCCAGGAGTTTGAACCCGAATTCTACCCTTATAGCAGACCCGAAATATGAAATGAAATGCAATATAAAACTTGGAAAATCATAAGGAAAAGTGATCATATTTCATTAATAAAACCAAACACAATTTGAACTTAGCTTTAATTACATATCAACACGCTCATCAGAAGCTTAATGCAAATACAGATGGATGCTCAATATTTGATATGCTTATAAAGCTGGCCAAAAGTCACTAACTTAATACAAAAGACGCCTAGCTAGCTTGGAGTATCCAATTGCCTTGCAAGGATCACTGATCTTCTCGATCTGCACTTGAGGAGGAAAATTTTGGGTTGAGCTACACAGCTCAGTGACTAACATATTTATAGTCATTGATAATTGACCCCAAATTCACGTATATGCATATATGTATTTATATTCTAAATTGAGCATTCTTAATTTTTGTTTAACACTTTTAGCACATAACACTCAAATGCATCATTCATGACAAGTTTAAAGATGCAATGCACAGAAATTGGCTCAAGGGTCCCATAAAACAGAATGAAGAAACCGAAGTTTACCCCATGAACAAAATAAGTCCATTTTGGAGCTCATATGTCATAAGCGGGCAGCCGGGAGAAGGCTCTTGTCAACGTGCACGTGACGAACAGAATGGTTCCAACCTCGCCCAAACAAAAGGCACATATTCGTCTTCTCATATGCTCATACTTGTATGCTTGGTTCTCATTTTCATTTAATGCAAATGTCATGACCTCTATTAAGGAAAAATATAGCCATATTTCACCATGCATTTTTCCACATTTATAAACAAGACAATTTCAACATACACACATAGGCAGGAATTTTCCCAATTATACTATAACCCTAAATATGTTACCCACATAGTTAGCTTGCGGAAACCAAGTCAAGCTTGCCTTTCTCTTTGCTCCTGGGTAGGATTCCCTTGGTCCCCTACAATAACTAAGGTTCCAAACAAAACAACATTCAAATCAAATTCATAACTTAAAAGAAAATCATACAATTTTAACAAATACAAATTGAATGCAAATCTAACCTACCTATAACCCATCTAGGTTAGAAAACCTAAGACCTAGCTTAGAAACCCTAAAATCAATTGGGTTTCCATAATCCATCTTCTTCCAACACAACTCATTCCTTTAATAGAGCAAAAAGAAAAGATGGTTAACCCACCTTAACAAGTTGATTTCTCTTCTTTCCTTCTTTCACCTAAACCTTTCTCTTCTCTCTCTAAATTTTTTGTTTTCTCACTCTTCTCCCTCTTGAATTCATGTTTTTCTCCTCTTAACAAGCAAAACAACACATCCTTTTCTATTTCTACCCTTAATAAGCCCAAAAAGTCTATCTTACCCTTCCTTATAGTCTTATGTCCTTTTATGCTCAAGTGATCTCCCAAAAATGTCCTCGAAACATCCTTATTACATCAACAATTTACTTCCATTTATCCATTCAACAAATCCTACTAACCTTGACACCATTATAGTTCCAAAAATTACATCTATCTAAACTCTAAATTTATTTAAAATCATGCTTACTCAAAGAAAAAAAATTTCAGGGTCCAACAGCAGTGCTCATACTTGATCAATAACCAGTGTGACTAGCATACGACGAAAGTACATTGCCACATATCTGTTAGGAGTATATGACATCTCGATTAATAAATTGATCCTAGACTTATGTTTTCTTGAGTAGACATTGTATGCTATACCCTATGTCATATCTCGGATTTGCATTTTTCTTTGATCTCATTTAGTTTCTTGTGTCATGACTGTATTCAAGTTCTCTACTAAAGAGATGATGGCCATCGATGAATACTTTTTCATGTGAGTCATTGATTAAAAAAATGACCTTCCTCTGTTCTCAATTCTCTTTTGAATTAAATTTAATTTGCTTTCCTAGAAATATTCCATAGGATCGCATCTTACATGATCTTTTGGCAATAACCTAAAATAGTAAACCTTAAATTCAATTCTCAAGAATAAAACAAGAGTCATAAGGGTATTTGATGAGGTTCTTCTCAACCTCAAGGGTCCCACAAAATGTAAGATGAGATCTGGTGACTTACATTAATCCCTTTTTTGTGGTCAGTTGTGCACACATGGTACGTGTAACATCTTGTCCCCATATTACGCGTTAGGACCCAAAAGTTCAGTACATGTGAGCTCAAAGAGAAACTAAGACAATGTATTTTCTTGTTCATGCATCATGTGAACATACATATAAATCTTGAATGTTTTAGCATAAAAAGTAGTACATGATTTCA
>JAOTAW010000008.1:22487128-22497803 GCA_025629945.1 Erythroxylum savannarum | reverse complement strand
CATATTAAGTCATCAGTAATCTAATGAAATACATGTATCATCTTTTTATGAATTGTGATTACGTCTAAAATGACACATGTATAAAAAAATTAAATCAATATTTCATTTAATATATATGACTACATTACATTAAAGTCATCAGTAATCTAATGAAATACAAGTATCATTTTTTATGAATTGTGATTACATCTAAAATCACACATGTATAAGATTTGATAAATACCATCATAATCCTTTCCTTAAAAGTCAATTTGGTTATCTTTCAACCCAACAAATTCCATAAGTTTAATATGATTCATAATTAAAATGATACATATGTCCTATTATGAAATTTATGATTCTCATTATATTGATTTAACCAAAATGACATAAAGGATACTCCAACTTATCTAGCTTTATATTCTTACAATTTATATTAAACATAAGTCCCTTTTGATCTAATACATATAAATTATTTGAATAAAGTTGGATCAACTACTTTTAATCAACAATTTATTTATTACCATGCCTTGGACTTTATCAAATGTTGAATCTAAATTTCGTATTCACATTAGATATGAAAAAGAGAACAACTTAATAATGAGAATTAAATCCATAGAGATATATAAGGAATTTGTTTTTATATTCTAAGTTCAAATATGTAGATAATATACTAAAGGTGTTTAGTGTTTGAGATATCTGATACTTATGAAGTATTAAAGATAACTATTATTCTACGTCATCATCATCACACCCAATCTGAAATCCTGCAATAAAGTAAGATCTGGGGAGTTTTGATAGTACGCAGCCTTCCCCCTATATAGTAGAGAGGTTGTTTCCGAAACTATTATTCTATGTATTAGTTGATATTTAAGTTTAAAGTTATATAATTATTAACTTTAGAAGTAAATCCTAATTAAGGTATAATTTACTTAGAAAAATATTATTTTAAGATTGGAAATGTTCTAATATATCATTAATTGCTAATTAGATAATAATACATTTTTTATTTAGTGAAAATAAATAAATGGATTATTAAGTTCTTTAATGAACTTGGTATAGTTCCTTTTGTTGAAAGGAGTTAAGGTCCATAAAAGATCCAAGTATATATTTAAGCAATTTATCTCAGTTATAATGATAATTTATAAGAAATGTGTGAGATTTAAGCAAGTGCCCATTACGGAGAGTCTCGTAAAGCTCTTTCACTAACCATTATATCAATAATATCGTAATCATCATATAGAGATATGCTTTAAGATATTTAAAATGATTGACTTAGTACAAGTGGAAGATTATTGATTTATGCTCATAACCAATCAATTAATTGATTATAATTTAATGACATAATTATTTGAAGTATTTCTTTATCATGTACATATTCAGATGTATAAGAAATTCAAATTACATATATATATTATTCATAAATTGTTATTATTCATTATCTATTAAGACTAAATATTAATAAAATCTAAAATATTAGTATACATTATATTTTTTTTCTTACGTATGAATTAGTCGATTTTATAGGTTAAAATATGAAAATATTTCCTTAAATAATCTTACCTCTAAAAAATCGAATATAAATTTTTGTAATTATTCGGCGGGATCAAGTCATGTCCAAACTTCCTAACAATAAGATCTTATACGTGAAATAAGAAAAAAAAAACAAAAAGGTTGGAGTGGGGTGGACAATATAAACGCCTATTGTAACTTATTCAATGTTATGATACGATCTAATGATGTTGAGATTCACGACAACGAGGAAGAAACAAAAACAACAAAGCACGAGAAAGTTATTCATCATTCAGTCTCAATGATGACTTCTTTTTCGTTTGTTCCAGTGGAATGCCGGATTATGCACATACGGTATTCCTTTAATTATAAACGCAATCCCAACTACATAGCATGCAAGATTCATCAAGTAATTGCAGTTTAGAAGACTATTTGAGCGAGTTCCATCGCTGATGGTAAGTGAGAACTAATGAGCGGGAACTCAAAAAGAGGAGGATTGTGGGCCCTCGTGATTAGCTGCCTTCAACATTAAGAAAATATATTTCAAGTTAATAATTTACTTCTAATTTCTGTCACTTTGGTGCAGTTTCTTCCCCTTTCTTCTTCGTCTTCTCCATAATTAACTTTAACGACCGAACTCCTGCTTCGCAATTCTCTACGTTACTTCACCATCTCACCCGCAAATTTCTTCAGATCTCAACTCCAGCTACGACTAACGGAGCTTGATTGTTCTGGCTTTGCTTCTTAAAACTAAATGTCTCACTCTCACTTATATAACGACGTGGACTCGGCCTTTCATGGTTCAGGGACCAAACCGTATCCTTTGTCTTTTCATTTTCTTTAATGCTTTCATTAAAAAAAGAAAGAGAAAAGAGGTCTATTTTTGGTTCCTTATCTTATATTCTTACGCTTAGTGGTGTTGAGATTTGGTGCGTCGAGAATCTCCAATTGGTTCGCGTCCCGAAATCTATGCATGGCAAGTTCTACGCGGGAAATGCGTATTTAGTTCTTAAAGTAAGTTGTTGTTGGACAAAGATGTTGTCGTGTTGAGTTCAATTAGTTGTGTTGTGTTAAATGTCACCAACTGGGTTAAGTAATCTTTTAAATAATTTTTGTTGGGATTTAATATATTGTTTTTAATTTCTGGAGACAGACAATTTTCCCGAAAAGCGGGCCTCCTCGATATGATGTGCATTATTGGCTGGGAAAGTATGCGAACGAGGTCTATATCCCCTTCCAATTCCATGTTGTCTATTTCACATATATCAGCTTTAAATTGTTGTATATCAATTAACTTAATGCATGCTCAATAGTAATACTGAATACGATTAACCAATTTAATTGAAGTTTCAATTGATGATAATTCAACAGAGCCGAATATTCAATGTGTAGGGTGCGTAGGATTGAGAATCAGATTCCTCTCAGACAGATTGTAATTTGATTTTGTTCCCGTTACAATAAGACAGACGGAAAATTGTCAAGAGAATAGTGGTCTTATCAAGTGTTAAAATTGCAGAAGGCTTACTACTCACTTTATGATTGATAGAATGCATTTCTATAGGAGTTTCTAAGGTGACTCTTTACCATATATGCAGGTGGAATCTGTGTTGGCATCAGATAAAGCTCTTGAATTGGATTCAGCTTTAGGGTCCTGTGCAGTGCAGTATAGGGAGGTTCAGGGGCAAGAAACAGAAAAGTTCTTGTCATACTTCAAGCCTTGTATTATACCTATTGAAGGCGTATACTCTTCTCTGCCTGGAGATGTGCATAGTAAAGCTTATAAAGTCAGATTGTATACATGCAAGGGAGACCACGCTGTCTATGTGAAAGAGGTAAGATCTCATAATTTGGAAGTTTCTGAATGATAGTTGTCTACGATTACATGTAAGTCAACGCATACCTTTTGGTGATGTGCATGTTGACAGGTGCCTTTTGCTCGGTCATCTTTGAACCATGATGAAGTATTTATACTTGATACTGCATCAAACATTTTTATCTTTAGTGGCTGCAACTCCAGCATACAGGAAAGAGCTAAAGCTTTAGAGGTTGTTCAATATATCAAGGAGCACAAACATGGAGGCAACTGTGAGGTGACAACAATAGGTGAGGATCTCTTTTTCTCACTCTTCAATTCTTCATTTCTCGTGTAAGAAGGATGTCATCATAACAATTGTTTTGATGCTGCAGAGGATGGGAAATTGGTTGGTGATGCAGATGTTGGTGAATTCTGGAGTATGTTTGGTGGTTATGCTCCCATCCCACGGGATTTGAGTTCCAGTGTTCAGAAACAACATGAAAATCCATCTGTGCACCTATTCTGGTCAGTTTAGTTTTACTTTTGTATCAGTATCTTCAATAACTTATCGTCCTTCTGGAAATTACCAAGACTTTGTAATGGCATCTAAATACCAAACTTTCTTAATGCTTGTCAACAATCTATCTGCGCCCAGCAACTTTTCCCCTCCAAGATCATCGGTTTAAATTTTGATAGAATGTGAAATGTGTGTGCTTGTATGTGTGCACGTAGTCATCCTATTTGCGTACAACTTTTCAGTTTTCTATCACCTCAACTTACCTTATTGATATGGCAGAACTGCCTAATACCATGTGAGTATAAGTAAAGAAGTTTGTATATTGTTTGTTATCCCTAGTATGTACAACTAAAGTATGTACATGAGGAAAGGAAAGAATCGTTTTCAATTAGTTTTACAATATTCTGCACAACATTCTGTCAATATTATGCAACCTATCCTGTTTAGGCAACAAATATTTTAGTTGACTAACAGCTTTCTTGTTAGCAGGATTACAGCCCAGGGAAAACTAGTTCCATGTGAAAGTAACCTGTTGGGCAGAGAAATTCTCGAGTCAAACAAGTGCTATATGCTGGATGCTGGATCTGACATTTTCGTGTGGATGGGGGGAAATTCCTCAATTAGTGAACGAAAATCATCAATTTCAGTAGTTGAAGTGAGGAAATCTTCTTCTTCTTCTTCTTTTTGCCTCATGTCGCATGTCCACTGACAGAAACTGATATGAAATCTTTGGGAACTGAATGCCTGGTGCCAAAATTTTTTTAGGAAGGATGCACACCAACGTATTCTAGAAAACAATAATATAACTTTACCACTCTCAAACCTGAAATTGAACTTCAAGAAGGTAACTGCATTAAGAATAGGATCCATGCAAAGATGCATGAAGGCTAAATATACTTATGATCTTAATACTTCCTAACAGATTTCTTGACTGCTGTTCCTAAGATGGCTACCCAATACTTTTTTGCAGAATTTTGTGAGAGAGCAGGGCAGGTCTACTACAAGCCATTTAACTTTTCTGGCTGAACGGTTGGAAACTTCCACTTTTAGGTCTTACTTTGAGAGTTGGCCACAAGTGGTGGAGACCAAGTTGTATGAGGAAGGTCGGGGGAAAGTAGCAGGTTTGTTACTTTTTCAAACCAAACTGAAAAGAAAGATGAGAAACTAGTGGCCTTGTAATAAACTATTTTGAAATCTCTGCTGATGATAATTCTATCCATTTTCAGCAATGTTTAAGCAACAAGGTTATGATGTGAAGGAACTTCCTGATGAAAAAGATTCTCAACCACATATAAATTGCCGAGGAAAACTAAAAGTATATTCTTACAGAAGCATCTGATTTCATAGAGTTGTGAATACCAACTGATATTATCCTAGATTCGCAATTGATGTAAACTCACTATGCAGGTTTGGCAGGTTAATGGTGATGAGGCCACTCTTATTCCAGTTGCTGATCAAACAAAGCTTTTCACTGGAGATTGCTATGTTGTTCAATACACATACCCTGGAGACGGAAGGGATGACAATTTATTTTATGCATGGTTGGGTCATGAGAGTGTAATGGTGAAGAAAACAATTTATTCAAAATTTAAACTTGATACATATATTACTTTCCTCATTTCCTTTGGTCTAGAAATATAAAACATACTCTTTTGTTTGTTCTGAAATTGAGTAAAGTGTTACTTTTCATCTCCATATAGTTCAATGATGGGAACTATACCATTTTCCATCTTTTTGAAAATTAAGAGAACACTTATAAATAGTGCATCTCTTATCTAATTCATTGTTTATACTTTTCTGCTTGCAGGAGGACAGAGTTGGTGCTATATCCCATATGTGTGCTATGGCAGAATCAATCAAGGGGAATGCAGTTGTGGTAAAATTATGCTTTTTATATTTAATTGTACCTGTATCTTCGAAATCATTGTACCTGTAAGATATTAGATGGTTAAGTTGAATTACCAGAAGCAACAATCAACCTCAGCAGTATTGATATCTTCTTTTTGGCGATAGCTAGCTACATCTAAAATCTTTTACAGCTGTACTCAATGTTTGATCTGAAATGATGCGATAAGACTACCACAATCATCTTTAGCTTTTCTTTTCATCTTAAATGGCATTCCTTGCTTGTAATTACCTAATTACTTATGCTCTTGGTTGCATCAAATTGAATTTATCATTTAACCAAAAAATAAATCTGACTTCAATTTACATGTTCTTCATTCAGGCTCAAGTTATTCAGGATAAGGAGCCACGACTGTTTTTCTTGATTTTCCAGACAGCTATGATTTTCAAGGTCTCTCTTGAAAGAGCTTTTGGCTTTCTCCTACTTTTCTTTCCTACTAAACTCAATTACATTTGGTATATCATGAATATCCTGTTGAAATTATGAGGACTTTGTGTTGTATTGTCCATCAGGGAGGTTTGAGCAAAGGATATAAGAAGTACATTTCAGAAAAAGGAATTGTGGATGAAACCTATAATGAAGAAAAGATGGCACTTTTTCGGGTCCAGGGGACAAGTTCAGAGAATATGCAAGCCATCCAAGTTGATCATGTAAGTTCATGGCCTGAATTTGATATAAGGTCGTTATAATATCTTTTGGATGATGTTTTCCAAGACAATTGCTTGTCACATTCAAGGTGATGTGTTGTTATCAACTTAACTGTATTAAGTCATTTGTGTCAGCCTTTGCTACCAAAATTTGTGTCATTGACTGCTTCACTTATCCTTGAAAGCAGCAGAGATGTCTCTGATATCTTTAAGTGTCACAAGAAGCATGCCTTTGTCTCTGATATTTTTAAGTGTCACAAGAAGCATGCCTATGTCTCTGATATCTTTAAGTGTCACAAGAAGCATGCCCTACTTTATAACAGGAATGATTTGCTTTGCTAATACTTCAAAGAAGGCGTGCTGTGGTTCTATGTAACCTTGAATTTCTTTGGTGAAATGCGTCAAGTTTTAATCTTATTTTCTTTTTAATTTCAAATATTCTATTACATGCAGTTTCAAATATTATAACAAGCTTCTTTTTGGTAATGGATTGCATCTCCTTTCCCCTCTTACTTCGCAGCTGAATCACTTGACCCTTCAACAGTAATTATATAGTACCTTTGAAATAATTGAACATCACATCATTCATTGAAACTACTGAACTCCATGTACCACACCACTCCCACCAATCTTTATAATCAATGTATCAGTTGATAACTGTTGACCAGCGATATTCCAACAGAAATCCCAACATATACCGTACAGAATAATTGCATACTACCCTCAACTGTTCTATTTTCTCCACCAAACAACCTCTTTTGCTCCACATGCCCACAAAGTTGTTTTTACTCCCTCCGTCAATTAAAATCTGCAAAGGTCTATTCTTGAAGTGTCTCATTATCTTCATTTGTTGGAAATTCTCACTAAACACACCAGTCATTATTTGTAAAAGTATAGAAGGTTGACCTGAATCACCTTTATCAATTACTTACTCCCCAGCCCCATCATTCTCATTCACTTCCTCCAAAATAAACCTATGAAATTGTCTATCCTTGCACTTGTGTTCACGTACAAATTTCTTTTTGGAAATTCCTGGTACAAATTCTTTATCACACCAAAAGCACAAGATCTTGCTTCTTTCATTCAAGTATTTGCTACTAGCTGTCTTAGCAATCCTGCAACTACCAACATTAATTTCACCTTTAATCCCTCACTAATTTTAAAAGGGTTTGGTAACAAGCCATTAGCTGGTTCAATCCCCTCAGCAGGAATGAAAGGCTTATTGTTATCTCATTCCCCATGATTTGTCTTATTCAGATTTCTCATAGAACTAAAATGACACTAAGAAAACAATTCTTGCTTCATTGGGTACTCGATTTCTTTCTTAAGACACTTATGAAATGATACGACTCTCACTAATAACATTAATGGGATTCGATATTAATATGATAGGATTTATTACCGTTTTATCAGAAATAAGTTTAATCCAAGAAATAATCACCACACATTATAAAAAGAAGGAATTGAGAGTGATAACATTCTAGGGTTGATCACCACTATCAAGTTAGATAAGATAAATAGTTAATCAAGAACCTAAACTAAAGCTTTTTCTAAGGACAAGGATGAATAAAGTCCCTTCAAAGGTTTTTGTTTCAACAACAATAATGATAAGTTCTCAATTACGATGATAGCAATGCCTTTATGGAAATATGAGCAAGATTAGTGGGACTGCTATCCCATGTTTTTAGGAATGAGGAAGATCTATAGAAGTCCATAATTTAAGGAATTAGTCAAATTAGAATAAAAGTTGTGATTGATTCATGACCAGTTGTTAAGATTGTTTCCTTAATTTAGGTAATCTGTTTTAATTCTATGATTAGGGCTGCTGTTTATTTAGGCTATACATATGGCTTTGCTGGTTGTAATTGTAAGTTAAGAAGTGATGGAATAAATCAGAAAGCATTCCAAATTCTTCATGGTATCAGAGCACTCAATTTGAACCATTTTCTTTCCCAAATCAAATCAAATTCATGATGAAATACCCCAGGGTCACCATGGCTGGAAACATCGAGAGCCCATCTGAAACCATTATAAACCTTCAGAATTCTACAACCCAACTGATTAGCCAACCCGAACATTCTAACATTCCCATAACAGTCATAAACTGAATGGAAACAATTTCATCCAATGGTTTCAATCAATGATGATATTTGTGTGGGAAAGGCAAAGAAGATTATCTAACCGGAGCAACAATGGCATTAGAGGAGAATAAACCAACATATCGAGAATGGAAAGTGGAGAATAGCATGGTAATGTCCTGGCTATTAAATTCGATGACAAATGAAACTGGGAAGAATTTTATGTACTACAAAACAGCGGCAGAAATCTGGGAAGCTGTGTTGGGTCTAGGGTGCCCACTTTTATGGGAGATCTACATCATGGACATAGTGAAGGAACATACTCTTGGCCCTTGACACCACACTCCAACTTAAAACCTTAAAGCTTTAGCTTTATGCGTCCTTTCCACTTATGTGTTCCTCACTAATTCCATCTCTTTCCAATGTAGGATTCTCACTCACACTTGAAATCCTAACAATCTCCCCCTCAAGTGTGAACTTCTATGTTGGACTTGGGCTCCTCTTTGATCGAAAGTCTTTTTCTTAGCAGCTCGAGTATATGGCGTGATTAAGAGCTCTTCTACTCCACTGGTCCGGGCCCACCAGGAGTCTCCTTGCTCTTCCACGTGGGGAGGCAACCACGGGATCTGACTACCGCCTCTATATTTGTCCCTTGCCGAACCATTAGCTCTAATACTACTTGTTGGGTCTGGGAAGCCGGAGATTTACATCATGAGCCTAATGGGGAAACATACTTGTGGCCTTTGACACCATATTTCAACTCAAAATCTTAAGTCGTTAGGTTTATGAGCCCTTTTTACTTATATGTCCCTTACTAATTCCATCTCTTTCTAATGTGGGATTCCCACTCACACTTGAAATCCCAACAAGCTGTTTGTGAAACCTACTCTAACAAAGACAACACCTCAGTAGTGTTTAAAAGAAAGGGCTTTCTCCAAGATCTTAAACAAGGAGAAATGTCAACAATAAAGTACTACAACACTATCACCAAATTTTGGCAGCAACTGGATATTCTGGAAGAGACCGAATGGGACTGTCCAAATGATGCGAAAAGATACAAAGGTATACTCGAGAAGGAATGCATTTGCAAATTCTTGTTGGGTTTAAATAAAGATTTGGATGAAGTAAGGGGGAGAGTTCCAAGCACCAAGCTATTGCCAAGCATTTGAGAAGTTTTCTCAGAAATCTGATGGGAAGAAAGTAGGCGGAAAGTTATGTTAGGAGTAGCAAACAACAATCAAACTAACGAGAGATTGGCTCTTACAGTGCGGAATTAGTCACATGGCTCCCCATGCCCAGCAAAGGAAACACACCCGTCCATTGTGCGATCACTGCCAAAAACTAGGGCATACAAAGGAGACCTGCTGGAAGATCCATGGCAAGCCTGCAGATTGGCAACCACATTCCTTTCAAGATAGGGGGCCAAAGGCCATGTAGCAACCTTGGAACAAGGGACATTGCATGAATCTAGCCCCTTCGGCAAAGATCAAACGGAGACACTCCAAAAACTCCTACAAGAAATGTTGCAAAATATTTTGTCTTCAATTAATATTGCACCTAGTATAGCTACTGCCTCTATAGCACAACAACAAGGTAATGATACTTTGGCTTTCCATGTTAAGAAAACTGACTCTCAGTCAGGGATTATAGACTCTGGAGCATTAGATCACATGACAAGAGATCCCATAGTCTTTCTAACCTACTCTCCATGTAATGGTAATAATACAGTGAGAATTGCAGATGGCACCCTAACCAAAATTGGTGGTACCGGATCTGTTTGTTTGACCAAAGATATCATCTTGAAAAATGTCTTATTTGTGCCAAAGCCTAATTGTAATCTACTTTCCATCAACCAAATCATAAAGGATCTCAATTGTGTTGCTAAATTCTTGCCTAATTTGTATGTTTTTCAGGTTTTAGGTTCAGAGAAGATGATTGGTAGTTCTGAATTATATGCAGGCCTATATCTCCTACAGGTTGACACCTCTAGGGAAGGGAGTCAGAAAAGTTCATTTGCTGCGTTTGTCCTTGTTAAAAATAAGTGTAGTGTCGAAATGTTGTGGCATTACAGTCTAGGTCATCCAAATTTCTTGTACTTGAGGAAACTTTTTCCTAATCTTATTAATAAAAATAAAAAATTTCCAAACTGCAAGATTTGTCAGTATGCGAAGCACACCCAAAATTCTTATCCTCTCCATACTCATAAACCAACCCATCCTTTTTCCATGATACATAGTGATG
>JAOTAW010000008.1:22357948-22368690 GCA_025629945.1 Erythroxylum savannarum | reverse complement strand
AAATGCGCGGCATATTTGTGTATATAAATTTTGTTTGATTTACAAAAATGATTTTAAAAAGGTATCAAGCTTAAGAAATCAAGTTTCCGAAATGTGCCTTTTTGGGTAATATGTCTTACAAGTCATGAAATACATGTTATGTGGATTTGTGGTGGTCCCCTAAGTTAAGTCAAGTGCACTTTGACAAAAAGACTTCTCCCGCCTGCTTGCTAGTGGCATGGAGCTCCTTCATGGATCCCTTAAGTTCACGACTACACAAGACCATTTTGTGGAAATGCGTAGTGCGTTCTGTTTTTGGATCCACCCGAACCATTTTGATATGCTTATGTGCTCATAATAAGTTGGCAAGAGTGATGCATGCATAGTTTGCATAAAGTAAAATTTTTTCGATGAAAGTGAGTTTATAAATGATTTTGCTTGTTACCGGTTATAAGATTGTTACCCACGGGCTTTTAGCTCACCCCCTCCCCCCCATTCTCCTCCCCTATATCTAGGTGATGAGTAAGATATCGAGTAGTCAAGGGTCAAGGCATCACTCCAATCTTTGAATATTTTGTATTTGAAGCAAATCTTGTAAAGCAAGGCTTTACTTGCATTTTGAGCAACTCATGATTCATGTATCTTTTGTATTTTGGAATTTTGAGATATTTATGTATTTGTGGCTTGAAATGCCCACTAAAGCTTTGTAAAACTCTTATCTTTTGATGCAAATGGAATAAGATTCCATTTTTGCTCATGATTTCCTCTCAAGATTATACATTGCATTTTTAAGTTCTATAAGGAAAAAGTTCGTGTTCGGAAGTTAGGGGAAGATCTGGATTAACCTAGGTTGATTTAGGCAAATGTGCCTTCCAGAAAGTTGTAGGTCTTTCTTATAGCTTTCCAACGGTTTATAGTAGGAAATTTTTGGACATCGAAGTTCAAAGTTATGGTCCTTAAAAGGGGAGATGCTTAGAAGTATCAAGTTGTATCGTCTGTAGAGACGTATCGTCTGTGATGACGTCATATCGTCTATAAGGATGTATCGTCTGTAAGGACGTATCGTTTTTAATGATGTATCTTCTGTAAGGACATATCAACTGTGATGACGTTATATCGTCTGTAAGGATGTACTGTCTGTAGAGACGTATCGTTTGGGATGACGTCCTTTTGTCTTAAAAGTTGCATCGTCTTAAGTTGACTCCTCTTCGTCTTAAAAGTTGTATCGTCTTAAGTTGACTTTACTTCGTCTTAAGTTGACTCCTCTTTATCTTAAGAGTTGCATCGTCTTAAGTTGACTTTGTTTTGTCTTAAGTTGACTCCGCTTCCTCTTAAGAGTTGCATCGTCTTAAGTTGACTTTGCTTCGTCTTAAGTTGACTTCGCTTCGTTTTAAGAGTTGTATCGTCTTAAGTTGACTTTGCTTCGTCTTATGTTGACTCCGCTTCGTCTTAAGGATTGCATCGTCTTAAGTTGACTTTGCTTCGTCTTAAGTTGACTCCGCTTCGTCTTAAGAGTTGCATCGTCTTAAGTTGACTCTAATTGTCTGTTTTTTGCTTCTTCTGTTTTTTGCTTCGTCTGCTTCTTACTATCGTCTGCTCCATTTTTTACCCTTCAGACGATAGAATCTATCTTCGTGGTTTTCATGAAAGTTGTAGATCTCGAAGTCTTCTATCAAAATGTCCTAAGATGATCTTAATCTGATATCTCATTTGACAGTTATACTATTTGCCCAAGTTAGGTGCAATATGATTGAGGTCAAAACCTTATTCTAGTTTTTCAGCCATAACTTTGTTATGGGACCTCCAATGCGATAATTTTTGTCTCTAAATAAACTAGAGACAAAGAGCCATAAATGTTCGGAACAAGTCGAAATGAAATTCCATTTTGGGGTTTCCCCAAAATCTGTTCAGAAATAGAAGGGAGTTGATTAGGTGTTTTTCCTGGTGGGGACACGCCATTATTGTGGGATGATGGCTAATAAGGGTTCATTGAAATAACCCTATAGGATAATACGTATGTTGGGCTCAGAAACTAGAGTCCAACATGCAATGCATACATACATTATTTTCAAGTTTTCATAAAAGTTAGAAAGTTTTACTTGATAATATTGTAGGCTTAACTGTGAATCATTATCCAATACTCTAAAATTGACTTTGGTGAAATTATCTAAATTTTGTGATAACGCCAATTTGAAAATTGAAGCAGAAAGTTGGTTAATGCAATTTAGCATTTTGAGTTTTTACTTGGTATGGTTATTTGGTATGATATTTTATTTACTATTAACATGGTGAGTAAAAAGTTGCAATCTAAATTTTCATGCATTGGCACTACCCTATAGCAATTAGAAGTTGTAATGGTTTCTTTTTTGAAACATATAGAAATGAAGGGTGTTTTTAGTACGAATATTGCCAAAAGCCTTACATGAGATGAATGTAGAGCCTACACTTCCAACTAGACATCGTATTATTAAGAAAAGACAATTTGAGAAAATTGATCATGATGAAGAAATATAATCAGTCGAAGAGTCTATTAAAGTTAGTTACTTTCTAATTGTTGTAGATATGGAAATTGCTTCGTTGAGGAATAGATTTTAACAAGTAACGACAATTGAAAGTATTCCTGGATTCTTATTTGATTCAAAGAAGTCGAGGTTTTTGGATGATAATGAACTAAGAGAATGTTATACCAATTTTATGACTACTTTGTCCTATGATAATATGTCGAATGTGTTTAGATGATCTTTTTTCTAAATTAAAAGTGTTTCAAATGACTTTTTCAGATCAATCAATGTCAGCGGTTGAAATTCTTTAATTTGTTAAAGCTATAGATTATTGTCTAAATGTTTCAATTACTTATTAGATCCTATTAACTATACTTGTAGCATCAACTGAGAGAAGTTTTTCAAAGTTAAAACTATTGAAAACCTACTTAAGGTCATTAATTTCATAAGAAATATTGAATAGTTTGATATATTGAAAATGATATGTTAGACAATATTGATCTTAATATACTATTGTTAATGCTTTTGCATCTAGAATTGCATAAAGAAATTATTTTTCATGATAATTTGTGTGCTTGTTAATGAAGTTCTATAGCTACTTGGAGTTTTGCGATCGAATGTTATTGTTTAGTTGTTATTATTGATGTTTTGTTGTTATTACTTTTATTTTTAATGATTTTGTTGCTGCTAATACTTGTAAGATATTACTAGCTGCAATTATGATCATTTGGCCTTCGTATTTTTTAAGTATGCGGCCTTATGACTCGTGTCACTTATGTATGAATATTAAGTTTTGGTACTAAAAATATACTTTTGAGATTTACATATTTGCATATTGTTGATTTGTTGAGGCCCTTCTTTTTACTTTGTCTCGAGCCTATAAACGTTAGGAACGACCTTAGATCAGCAAATCATAGATGGCCTATTAAGTTATGGTTTAAAGCTAGCATGTTGTCCCTCAGGAATGGTGAGATCAAATTTATTCTAATGATGTACATAGGCCGATATTAACTTTATATTCTAGTCAAAAATGAAAGTTGGGAACAAATGATATATGTTGAATAAGTCTCAAGTGCTTAGGAAGCTAACTAAGCCTGGTACATCCAACAAGATGGTAAACCAATAAGACCAAAAGCGTGCATCCACTTTGAAGTGTAGTTTATCAAATTATTGTTGCATTCTAAAGAAAATGAGGGATGCATTATCAATGATAATTGGATTAACATCGGTAAGGTTCCTTCTCATTTTATTTGATCAAGAAAGATAAGATATACAATTTAAATCTTAAAAGAAATGAAGTTGTACCAAAATTTAATCACTTAATTTAAGTAGTTTATATTTTCAACAGTTTTATTGATACGAGTGTCAGAGTAACCTTGCCAAAATAGTTCTGATATTTCTTACTTCCTTTCTTACAAGTCGTTTACCGCGTTAAGCCCAAAGATCAACAAGGTTATAACATTAACTTAATTTTTACCAAATTCTTTAAATTTTCAATATTAATTATAGTAAACATAGAATCTAATTTTCAATTCGATTTGCAAAATGGAGCCTAAAATCCAAAAATTTGCCAGAATCACTCCTTTTATTATTGACTGATCAGAATATTGTAGAATGATAATTGGAATCATTTTGTGCATCAGCAACACAAGGGCATGAACTTTCTGTTTTTTGAGATGTACGTGGGGAAGGGAACGGAGATAGTTGAAGCCTTTATGCGTTGTTCCATTTCTCTGAATTCTTAATCCGTTCCAAAAGCATGCATATCTACTAATATTTTCCTCTCAACTCGAACCTTAGAAGCATAAATTCTATTTGGTTCAGCTCACGTTCATATTCCACAGGATCCTGTTGTTACTAAAACGTCAATCAAATATTAGAGCTTCGGGAAATAGAGTAATGACTATGCAGAACAGAAGCAGCTAAGCAGCAAATAATCCAGTGAATCGTTTGGAAAGAGTCATTTGGTCTGTGATCAGAGCGAAAAGAGAATCATTAGTTGCCATACGATTATTTGACATGTTGAACGATGAAATAACTTGTGATTGTGGAAGTTCGCTACTTACTTGGAAGAACTTTATGTACCAGAAAGCATGCAGCTATGATGACGTAGGACAGGAATAGAACTGTTCCTTTCATGTAGTGTGACGTTCCATCCTGAATTGGGTGAAATTTTAGCGTTATTTAATTTAGAAAACCAATCATCCAACTTGAGAAAATAGATTAGGATGAGCAAACCTGCAAAGCAAAGGCTGCGATGATTATCGAAAAAGCCAGAGAAACAGTTTCAAGGAGGTCGAAATCAAGGTCCATGTGGATATGCATTATCCAGGCAATCACAACACATGAAGGAACCTGCAGAGATAAGATAATTTAGGGTAATAAGAAACTAAGTTGACCAACTTTTTTGTTCATCGGCTACTTCAATCTCACCACAAACATGGAAATTTGAACCGCAGAGCCTAAGGCAACTCCCATAGATATGTCCTGCATGATAAACCATAAAAATGAAGTTAATTACTCAACCCAAAAGTTTAAGCTGATGCGTACCAACTTGTTGGGTAAAGTGTCCAAATTAAGTTCTTTCATACCAACTTGTTCTTGTAAGCAAAAATGACAGATCCGGCGTGTTCTGCAGCATTCCCCACTATTGGTAGCAAAATTATGCTAATGAAGCTTACAGAAATGCCCCAGGAATTTGATGCATCCTGGTAAAGCAACACCATGATCCATCTCTTAGAAAAATGTACAGCTTGTTACAGAGTTCTATAAGTACTTCGAGTTTTCCTCAAAACTGAAATAGCTTCGAAACCAAGCTTATATAAAGTACTTACTTCAATTGTGCCAACAACATATTCTGATAATATAGCTATGACAACCGTCATTCCCACCAACCAGGTAAATGCGCTCCAAAATCCAATCACTGCCTTTTCTTCTTCTTCTTCTTCCTCTTCTTCTACATGTTCCTGCAATTCATGAAAACACCAGTTGTTCCGTAGAAAATATTATAAGCTGAAATGAGGCTCGCGGTTCACAGAACCTACAAAAAATCACCTCTTTGGATTCAAACAATTGTTTGCTAGTTTTTAGCTGGAAGAAGATGTATGCAAAGTATGATATAAGCATAGCAGTGCTGCTGACTCTGGACAACTCTAGTGTATGGTTGGCAGTGGTAGCGTCTTCACCCATCACGTATCTCAACGTTAATGGCAACATGTAGCATAACAGCCCCAGCAGTAGAAGCAATGAGTAGACATCTGTCTGTTTCTGTTCAAGCCACAATATGATCAAAGCCACCCAACCTCTGAAAGTAAATGGATTTGGTATTAAATTTTACTTACTCTATCGTATCTTTGTTCCCTTTTCAGGTTGGCTAAGCCCCCAAAAAGAAGAGATGTCCCAAGAACAAGCAGTAGATTTGACAAAATGGAACCCAAAAGCGAGAGCTTCAAAACATGGATTTTGTTTTGGTGCAGAGCAAATAATGCTATTATCATCTCCGTTGCATTTCCACATGTTGCATTAAGGAGGCCTCCAACTGCAAATCAAGTCCACATATTTTTCAGTTTTCACTTGGTACTTCGAGATTACTACATACGGAACAATCTCTACTTCACTGTTAGATAACATCACCTGTTGGACCAGTGTAGTATGCAATTTGCCTGAGATGAATTGCACAAAAGTTAAAAAAATAAAATTAAAAATTAATAGGGGAAAAAAAGGAGGACAGATATATATCAGCAATATTTAGAATTATGAGCTTACTCAGTAAGGAAGCTGACACGTTCAGCTAGTGGAGTGAGTCCGAGCAAACTCAAAGCGAATATCCAAGCCTACATGGCAGAACGAAAAGTTTGTCACAAAACCACAGCATTAAAAACAAGTGAGAAAACATACAAAAATATATACAAAACCTCAGAATGTGTAGCATACTTTTATGTTGTTCATTCAATTCATAACCTCAAAGCAAATGCAACGCTGACAAATAAGGCAACAGTTATGATAATTACAAGAGGCAAACTTACTCTGCCAAACTTGTAAAAGTCGGCGAGAATTGCGAGGGGAACGGAAGGGAAGAGAACAGCAAGTTTGGTCCCAAGAATCACTTGTTGAATATTAGCCAGGAAATGCCTGAACGATTGAAACCGAACTCTGGAGATGAGTACAGAATCGGATTTCTTGCGCATAATTGAAGATGATAGACTCTCGGGTGACTTAATTACAGACCAAGACTGCTCCTTCATTAGCAAGCTCTCTTTAGCATCACCGTTTTCCAAGTCAGAAGATGAAAAGACCCGATCTTGTGGATGGTGGTCCATGGGAGGATTTCCGATAACAAATTTACACAGCTTTTGACTAGCTATAGCTAATTGGCTATTTGTGTGTATATACACAAATGAAGACTATCTACTTATGTTGATATAGGAAGAGCATATAGTGCAGGACTAGCACAATCAGAAAGTTGAAACGAACGAGGTACAAGCAACGCTGCTTCCAGGAAATTTCATGAGGGTTGTCTCCATTCTTGCATGCAACTCCACGTACTTGGTAGAGGAAGCTGTTACGCCTTGCACTCTTACAAGTAGTTAATTGTCGGGCGGAAGGATAGAGGGAAAGGGAAAGGGAAACAACACAAAAACACAAGGAAACAAAACTTCTACGGGCTCTTGTTTTGAGTGAAAGCACCGCGTTGTACTTATACACAAGCTCTTCGTGGCAAATTCAGTGGCCGAGAGGTGGCTTCTGGTTTCCAACAATCGTGAAACGGGTTAGGCGGTCGAGTCGAAATTTTAGTTATGATTTGGAGTATGGATCGTCTAGGATTCATCTTCTGCTACGAGTATGGCGTCGATTATTTGGTAAAGATTTTTTATCTACCGTAGAAACGTTTGCTTCATCATCCATGACATTTTTGGGAAGCCAAAATCAAAAAGAAAGATAGGGTATAGGCGACGGAGACAATTATACAAATTTAAGGTCCCTTGATATTAAATTAAATTACAAAGAGGGCCGTTAAAATGATGGTTCAAGCCTTTTATTTTTCAAAAGTTAAGCTAAATCAAATTAGTTTCAAGAATATTTCGTTTAGAGTCTCAATCATGTCCATGCTCGTTTTATTTATTAAATGAAAATTTAAGATGTTAATTTGGAGAGAGTATTGCTCGGCAGTTCAAAGACTTGAATGCTACAAAAAGGGTGTTAAATGAAAATATTAATTACATAAAGATTTAACTCTCTTATCGTTACTTTGAAGTCTTGAGATACATTAATTATACCGACAGTTTCATAAATACTTTAATTAAATGAAAAGAAGAAGAAAAAATATATATGCTTTTAAATTATTATTATCTACTAATCCTTCCATATATTATTTATTTTCTCTTATTGCTATTTCCAAATCAATTCTTTCTTTTTATCTTCATCATATTTTTGTTCTTTTAATACAAATTTATGCAAAATAAAGACGTAAAATAGAGTACTTAGTTATATTAATTAAATTTTAATACATAATATGGAAGTTTATTACTAAACTAATAATGTTGTTATATTTTTAAAGTTATATAAAATAAATTTTATAAAAAGAAATATAGTTATTCAATACTTTTTTGTATTATATTATATAATTCAATTTTATTTTTTATTTATTGATTCTTTCGATCTTTAAGTTGATTGAGTCGTTTGTATATCTTGAAAGTCAAAGCTTGAGATAAATTCTAAAAATTACTTAGCAATTGAAACTTTCACTACAAGAAAATTACCGATTTTCGACAGAAAATTAGTGACAAAAACAATACTGTTGAAAATTAGCAACGGAAAATCACATACCATTGGTGAAATTGTCATAATATATGATAATTTGCGACAGAAAAAATATCCGTCGGTAAAGATAGATTTATAGCGACAAAATAGAAATCATTGTCGGTAAAAGAGGAGTGAATGATAGGCGGCAAAATAAGCGTCGTCGTTTTTAATAAAACAAAATCGAATCGGGGTTTACCGACAGAACTAGATTCTGTCTTTGATTTAGCGACGAAAGGGTTATTCCGTCTGTAAATATAAAATTTAAACAACATTGTTAACTTCGTCTTCAACATTTTTTATAAATCGAAAACGACGTCGTTACCAAAAGAAATTGTTTTCGTTGACGGTTATCACTTACCCCCTCCCCCCACCCTTGTTCGTTGATGTACATTTTCTCCTAGTTGTCTTTTTCTCTGTGTCATCATCCTGTCCATCTTCTTCCTTCTGAATTTTCGCTCTACGTGCTTCGGTTCCCTTCATCCAGCCAGTGCTTTTGTTCTCTTCTTCCTTCTTCGTCTTCGTTTGTTCATCGATTGAGGTAAGTGGGTTTTGTTCAGTACTGAGTTTTAAGGTTTCCAAACTGTGTTTATGATTTGATTTTGTGGGTAATTATCGGTTTGTGGTTTCGTCATTTTCGAACTGTGTTTTTTAGAGTGGATGTCTTATAGATATGATTAAACAGTGGGAGAGTTTGTGTCTATTTTTCCATTTATTATGACCATTTTCATTAAGCTAATGTGTATTGACGATGTAGTTAGAAATGGACTTGACTTCAGAACTATGGTTGAATGCAAAGAATTCAAGTGGAAATTAGATAACATTGAATTTCAAATGGACTTTAGGATTGTACCACTAGCTTGCTATAATATGTTGTTTGGAGTTCAATGGTTACAAACAATAGCAAGGATTGGTCTGGATTTTATAAACTTGTCTATATAGTTTGATTATCAAAAGAAGAAATATATGTTAAGAGGATCCTACAAAACTTGTGGCTAAGCAAATCAAGGGAAAGCAATGAAAAAGGCTCTAACTAATAACCCACAGTTGTAACTACTACCCGTGTGCCACACTTTAGAGAATCTGAAGTCACTGATCTCTTCCTTTTTTTCATCCATACCCTCCCTGATGCAATTAAACCATTGCTAATATAGGATGCGAATTTATTTGAGTAGCCCCACAAATTGCCACCTTTGAGGTTGGGATTTAACCATAAATTTCCTTTATTGGAGGGTTCTCAACTTATCAACAACAAAATTTATAGGTAACGTTCACTTCATAAGAACTTCATTGAAAAACAAGTACAAGAGATGCTAGAAAAGAAATAATCCAAGCTAGTACCATACCTTATAGAGCCTTTATTGTTTTGGTTGATAAGAAATATGGTAGTTAGAGATTACATATGGATTTTGGGACTTAAACAACTAGATGGTGAAGGACAACTTTCCCATACTCATAGTGGAAGACCTTTCAAATGAGTTAGGGGGTGCTTAGGTGTTTTCTAAGCTTGACTTGGGGGTTGGTTATCAATAGCTAAGAATGGATCCTAGTAATGTTTTGAAAATAGCCTTCAAAACTTATATGGGGCACTATAAATATCTAGTTATGCCTTTTGGCTTAACTAATGCACCATTTTCCTTCCAATATATTATGAATGTAGTTTTTAGCCCCTTTCTTAGAAAGTTTGTGCTCTCTTTTTTTCAATGATATCCTCATTTATAACCATGACTTATAACAACATGTGGTGCATCTAAAAGCTATGCTTAATAAGCTTAGAGAAAACTTTTTATTCCTTAATAAAAGAAAATGTACTTTTATAGTAAATAAGGTTAAATATTTTGGTCACATCATTTCCAAAGGAAGGGTAACCATTGACCTTTAAAAATTAGTGCAGTTACTGAATGGACTGAGCCTTAAACTTTGAAGCAGCTTAGGATATTTTTTCCATTTGTGATAACCATTTTCTAATGTGTACCGACAGTGTAGTTAGAAATGGACTTGACTTCAGAATATCTGATGCCTAGCCCAAATGGTTCTACATAAAATATCCAATTATTAGTCATTTTTTATTCTTTGAAAAAACTTAACAAATTGTCATCTTTCCTATATTCCTATCTTTAGTTCAAATTGGTCATAAGTTTCTTGTTAAACTGGGTTGATGTAACATGGATCTTATTTGTTTATAAATTTCAGAAAAGAAAGTTCTTCTGAAGTTCCAAACACTGCATGGCACATAAAAGTTGAAATGGAATATGGACTAGGAGAACAGTATGAAGAGCATTGAGGTTATGTATTATTAATAATGTTGGGTCGAGGACAAACTAAGTGAAAGTTAGTGAGCTTATAACATTTAGAGACAACAAGGATAAGGAGTGGCATTACTAATATGACCTAAGCAATATGTGACTCCTATAAATACTTTAGTTGGATAAGTATAAGAATGAATTGTGTTGGGAAATAACT
>JAOTAW010000008.1:22251052-22261400 GCA_025629945.1 Erythroxylum savannarum | reverse complement strand
CCAAACACTAGGCTATGTTTTCTAGGATTTGAAGACAATAAGATCAATGGCTTGGGCATACCTCTATATCCTTATTTGTTGATTTAGGAAAATTTTTCCTTAACTCCCAATAGTTTAGGTCATGTCCATACCCTAAACTGTGTCCTTAAGTTTTCAAACCTAAGAATCTCTATGATTTATGCCATGACTACCTCGTACATCATGTTACTAAAATTCTAAAAATCTAAGGCTTATGCCATACCCCTATTTACGCATCTCTCTTTATCTTTCTCTTATTTTCTCTCAAATTCTCCAAACACCCATCATAAAATCAAATTCTTAAGCCATTCCCACTAGGTTTTTTGGCATTCTCCTTCATTTTTCATCAAGATTTATCCATTTTTCATTCTAGATCTCAAATTTTTAATAATTTAGGGCTCCACACCCAATTTTTGGGGATTTTTAATTTTTTTATTGATTATTTTAACATCTAAACATTTAAACCTGCCATAAAGATGAGTTAACAATCATATATAAGCCAAAGTACAAAGACTAAAGCTATTTAAAGAGTATTAGTTAGTTGAGCACACTCGCAGAAAGTAGCCCTAAATAAACACCTAATGCTTACCTTTGTAGAGACCCATTTTTCGGAATGGCATGCTTATCTTTAAAACTAGCTTTTTGAATCTATTAAAATTATTGATTAGTTGTTCTAGAGACGATAGGTTAACGTCAGAAATGAAGAGTTGACTAGAGAACTTAGGGTGGAGCATGTTGATATTGAACATTCTTATAGGGAGCTTACCATTAAGATTTTTGCCATATTTAGGGTGGATTAGAATGCTAGTTTAAATAAGAAATCATATAACCAAGTTTAGGTTAGTTGAGAATTTATTAGATATCGTTTAATGGTAAGCTCCCTATATTATATTCTATTTATATATAGTATTTAGTCCATTTGATCTAGGATATTTTTTTGTCAAACACTTAAGGTATATGAGAGCTAGAAAAAAGGGAGTCATTTATGGTGACACTTACTTGATTAGGTTAACAAGGACCCTAAATACTTTTAGCACTCTTCAGAGGTTCATTATGGGTTACCACATTCATTGACCCAGGGATGTTAAGATACATGAGGTTAGACAAGAAGGTCGTAGAGCCAATATTTTAGTCAAGAGAGAGAGAAGTTATAATTAAGGAATATAGGAGGGAGCAACACCCTATCTAGTAATAAATGCATCTCCGGTAAAGGAGACAGTAGAGGAGTATAGAAAGGTCTAACCTACATGAAATTAACTATTGTGGCCTTGTGGGGGTATATTGATAGGCCATTCTTGATCTCAATAACAAGAAATAAGGATAGACTTTCATGTTCCAGCAGATATAGAGGAAATTGAAGAAGTAAGGACAATAGCTGCAACAGATAAAGTAGCGACTATCTGTTTACTTTCAATATAGGTTACTCCAAACAACCAGCCCAATTCTCCGTAATGCTAGAGGAGGAGAGAGATCGTAACGATGAGCTTGCTGCAAACCTCTCTTCTCTTCTCTTTTCCTTGTGGCATATATATTTTGATAGTGTACTTTTCCTCGATACATCCTAACTATTTTCCTTTTTTTATATAGTTATAGTCATTTTATTTATGTTCAGTACTTTATGTTGGTTTCAATTAATGTCTATTTCCATTTCCATTTTTTCCCTTTAATTATGGTTGTTTATAAGGTATAAGTAAATCCTAAATGATGATCATAAATAACTTGGACAACAAATGATAACGGGAGATAGAGAATTTTCTTATATGTTTTTACATCCTCCCTTTCCATTTATTATCCTTAATATTTAATTTGTATTCTTTATACTGGCATATTGAGAACTAATATATAACTCAAGTATTGAGAGATAATCGATGATTTATAGGCATAAGTTATTATGCTTATTAATTTTATTATCATTACCTTTATTAATTTTATTTCAATTGGCTTAAAATATAATAATTTTGAAAGAAGATTAATAGTTATGAAATATTTATAAGTTTGATTATTTTGTGATTCAATAACTTAAGGCCAATAGTTGCAAGCATTGATAACTAACTTAGTTCTAATTTATTCTAATAATCATGAGAATGGATACTTCATTTGTGTTGCAATATTTTTCAATATATTTTATACATACATTCGATTTAGAAGTTAATTCTTTCTAAACATTTTAGTATCCTATTGAAAATAAAAAATTAAAATTAAAATGAATAAATGACTATAAATAAATTCACTATACTAGCTTTAACTTAAACGAAAAATTTGAAGTTAAAGAGTAGTTATAGTAACTTTTTGAAATAATAACCTAAATGAGTAACGAGAGCACTCATGACATGGTATTTCCTTTTGTAGCAAAAGGTTATAAGAATTTTTAAATAGCCTCTAAATGCTCCTTTGTTAATTTAAATTTTAGTGTTTAATTTTTATATTAACGGGTTATTAAAATGTTTAAAAGTTGAAACATCTTTTTTTAGGAATGTCTAATTTATAAATTATGTTTGATTTTATAAATTAAGTTAAAATTTGAAGTATTATTTGATATAAATTGAATTGATTTATGACTTAATTCAAGTATTTAAAAAGCATAACTAATTGATGAATAGTGTAACTTAATGCATGATGGATAGTCTTGATTATTCTAATTGAAATGTTATATCTTTATTAGAAATGCTACATTTTCAAGTTAAAAATAATGAAATTGATCTGCTTAAGGATAAGCAAAATCTTAAATATGAAGATATTTGATGTGAATGAATTATGCACATATTTATTTAAGTATTTTGCTTGTTTAATGCTAAATTACTTCATTTTACTTATTTTTTATTATCTTTTTAGGTAATTATGCAAATTGGACATTGAGATGATATTATTCAAGAATTAAAGGTAATTCCAAGAAAAAAATATGAAGAAATTCACAATTTTTGAAGGCCAAGCTTGTCTTGTAGCCTATTGCCTAATATGATCAAGTGCTGCAAAGTGACATGGCCTAAGTCACAGTTATGTAGGAGACAATCATGCTACATGCAATGCATTCATCTTCAAGAAAATAATAAGATCTATTACTTAGAGACAAGGACATGCCAAAGGCAATATTTATCACCCAAAAGACACATTAAAGGCTCACGATCTAAGCCATGACCATTGGGAAAACTATAATGTACCTAAAGTAAAACATTTTAAAGGGAGAAACCTTAATTTTTATAATATTTTATGTCTTTAGAAAATATCTTTTTTCTCTCTAAAATTCAGATTTAACCATCATAAGACTTCTTCAACCATTAAGTAATTGATTTCTTAAGCTATTTTTTCTAGATACTTATGACCTAGATATCATCTTAATATATCAAATGGTAAAATTAGAAAGTTTTATCTATAAGTACTTTTATTATGATTTTGTATTTTTGTTTTATGATTTCATTGTTTCAAATGTGTTTTGTGGCAAAACTCTTTTCTTATGTTTAGATAGGGATAAGCAAATGACTATTTTTTAGTGGATTGATTCAATTTAATTTATGATATGAGATATATTTTTATGAGCTATTTTTGATGTTCTTATACTAATTTATTTATATTGACATCTAAATTTGATTTTAGTTCACTTGTAGATGGTTCTATAGAGCTTGCTTGTGAGTAGATCGTGACTTAAGTAAAGGGGGTTGAACATAGTGCTCAAGGGAGACTTATATGATCTTCATTGTGTTATGACAAAACCATATTTATAGGATTTTAAAAAACGTAATGCATTCAAAGGGTTGTTAGTATAGTTATAAATACGAGTTAACAAATTGAAGTGTAAATAATTATAGATCGAGAGAGTAGGAAGTCCTACTATCTAGAGAATATATTCATTTTAGGTTAATTAAATTATAAAATCAAAAGTGTTATTAAGGGAAGTACTCATCTAAGAATAGTTATTTGATTACATTCTCTTTTGATTAATTGTCTTATCATTTATTTTTGTTGCCATTGTTAAAATTCTGTCCACATTACTTCTTCATAAGATCGATACCCTACTTACCATTATATTACTTACTAAAAATATGTACATTTTCTACGTTAATGGGTGATATATTTGTAAAAGAGAAAAGTTTTATAGCATTAAAATTATATATCAACTATACACTTAGCATTTTGTCACTGAGAGCTTTGAAAATTTAGTTTATATCCCATATTTGCTTAATTTTGGATTTTTTTGGAAGTTGACAAATATGGGATTGCATCTTTTAAAACATAACTTATGAATTTATTCAAATATTTAGAAACATAAATGGATAAATGGATAAATTCTAAATAATAAAAATAGCAAATAAATTGAAATTTAACTATAATAGGTCTTATATGCTTCCCATTCCATATTCTTGTTATTTTATTCCATTAAGTTCTTTAAATCCATCTATTCTTGCTCTAATGACTTGTTTTATGTTGAACAATCTAATCTAATTTTATTCTCAAGTCTCTTTTATCCATTGTATCCATTCTTTCTAAGAGTAAATTTCCTTCATGCAAATCTTGACATTTTTTTCTTCTTCACATTGAACAACCTGAACCTTTTTTGGTATGCCCCATTCTTCGAACTTAATTCTTCCATTTTCTCTTCAACGAAGTTTAACTTATTATGCAAATGGTCTCCATTTTGCTTATCATCGAAACCAAATACCTAATTACTTGAGAACTTTAGATCAACGAGCATAAGATGGTGCGCATGTGAAATTGAAAGGATATTCCTCTATAGATGTCTCGTGGCTTGTAGTATGTTATGAAAATCTTCATGCCAACTACCTATAATTTAACTTACTCTTGTCCTTGGCCCTTCCAATCATTTGTTACCTCTGTTAAAACATTCATCTGAGATTTGAAATTAAAGAGAACTTCCATTTAATGTTGGCAGAAATATGAAAGTTTAGAAACTTTACTTGTAAAGTACAATACGTTATTTATGAGTATCAAGACAGGAAACTCCATTTATGCACATAATATTAACACTATTAAAATCTAGGAATACCTTTGCAAAAGAGTCTACCTCAACCTATTTGATGAAGTAATTAATAACCACAAAGATGAACTTATGTTGCTTATTAATAAGAGAAAATGGCCCTAACATGTCTATTATTTACTAATCAAACAAAATAGGATTGGAAATTGTTATGTAATATATAATTGACTGATTATGGTAAAGAGCATGTCTTATAAATTGTCTTAGGTTTTTACATATTCATTGGAGTCCTTCTTTCGGGTTAGTTAGAAGTAACATACCCTTTAGATCCTGTGAATTAAGTTATTGTTCCTTAATATGCCTTTAAATAAATAATATTAAACTAAGTTGAGTTTGAGCTCAATAAAAACTTGGGTCGGGCCAGGCCTAGCCCGCTTCCATGTATGCCGTAACCAACCATTTAAATTAAAACAAACCACAGGTACAGTTGTTTCAACGAACTGCCAGTGATTCAACCACCAGTCCCAGCCCCGAGGACGAGAGACGACTGCTTGGTGGCAGTAAGTGTCAATGCAGAGGGGCGGAGGATCAAAATAAACTAGAAAAGTTTCTTTTCTTTCATGTTTTTCAGAACTGTTTTCAAACTTGTACATTTTTACTTCCAAGTCTTCTCTTGCACACCTGCTGGTAATCTTATGGAAGACCCAGATCGTGGTCAGCGTATTTCCATTGATGCCACCTCCTCTTCTTCTTCGATTTCAGCTCCCCGAATTCAACCGGAAGAAGACACTGGTCAACAGGAAAATGAGGAAAGAGAAGGACAACATCATAGCCAAGAAGAGCAACAACAGAGACCAGGTGCTGGTTCAGTTGCAGCTTATCGTTTAAGCAGGTTGACAACTGATACTGCTTCCGCTGCCGTACCCAGCGAGATGAGAGAAGACGTTTGGTCCTGCCTCCTCGTTCTTCTCACCTTCTGGTTATTTGGTGCGCTTTTCATTTCCTAATTCTTCTTTCTTCACATTTTCGAAGTCACATTCTTATAGAACACTGTTCAAAAACTTCTTTAAATTTGAATCAGTTAAATCCTAGGCTTCTACTTTAGTATCCCAGATCCCTATTTGGCTCCTTTTTCTTTTCCAAGTTAATTTTTTTAATTACTATGGTACCTTAATTTTGATTTTAATCTCTGGATATAATATGACGATAATCCATTGCAAGCAGCATCTATGACATTGATTCTTGGCGTTTATGGATCCCAGAGATTGTATTTGGGTCCCCATTGCTCACGCCTCATACAAACTAATTCTTTGTTTGTGCAGTCTATTACGGTAATTAACTTCCTTTTCTTTGTTTTGTGTTCTTCTTTCTCCTCTCATGATCTGATTTCATATGGTTTTGGTTTAACGAACAGGCACAGATGACAGGTAAACCCAAATCAGTGCCAATGCTGTATGGATTCTACGAGCCTCCTCCCTTGGATGTGGAAATCACTTGGACTGAAGCATTCAAAGTTGCTATTGCATATGATTTGCACAAGGCAAATACTAAACTACTTAAATCCTTCATTTTCTTTTTCAATACGTTGTAAATCTTGTCTCACTAGTTCTGAACATAAGCTATGTCTCATTGTTGTACATGATGGAAGACTTTCCAGTCGAATGTATAGAAAGCCCAATTGCATAATTTCTCTAACCATTCAAGGACAACCAACTGACTGCATCAAAAACTCAAAGAAGGAAATTGTAAATTATTCAATTTGATCTTTCCATTCATGCCACATTAAGATCTAATAGCGTCTGTCTTATGTGAGAAGAGCTTTGTGAAATAAAAAAGGCCAAGTCATATGCACAATGCCATTACTATAGCATGGAAGACAAATTTTATTGATTTGCATATTGAACTTGTTTTCTGCAGGAGTGGATCTACTTCCTAAACAAGGGTTCTAAGTTGGATATCTTTTATAGTGTAAAAACTCAAAGTACTTTGCCTGTGTCCCTTATAATTGCCCAAGGTGAGTTTCCTACTAGTAGTTTAGAATGTACTGTTTGTTTGTAGTTTATTTCCAGACAAATGTTTCCTACATTGTGAATTGAGCTAATATTCTAACGTTTTCTAAAGACTCCAAAAAATATAGCGGGAGTAGCTTTAATGCTTGGTTTTCCTTTTCTCTAAGAAACTAAACATGTATAAATCCACATATATATACTACTAAAGAACTACTGCTGTACACGCTTTAATAATACTTTCTGATATATCTGGCAGCCAATGATGTTAGATTTTGGGTATAGTTTCAGGGAAACTTGGAAGAACTCTATAATTAGTAACGATTTTTAATCTTGCATAGCCAGAATATGGATTAAAAGTGGGTCCGTGTATTATTTCCTTTTCCTTTTCTTGCTTCCCTTTGATTTTATGTTTCATTAATTTTTTCTCTTGGCATGCAGGTAAAGAAAGCCTCGTCGAATGGATAGAGGATCCTTCACATCCAAATACAACTTTGTCCTGGAATATTATTGAAGGTATTATTTTTCCTGGAGTACTACAACTCTTTCTTCCTATTATAGACTTAGCTTCGACCTACGGGTTCTGATTGCATTATTTCACAGGGAGCGGAGTGATTCAACAAAAAATTTCAAAGTCTTCTGATTATTATATTGCTGTGGGAAATCTGAACAATGAGGAAGTAGAGGTATTTTCTTTACTTTCTGTTTCAACATCATACGTAACATCATAGTTGGCTCTACTTGGCTCATTCCAACTCCAAAACATGTTATTAGTCCTTGAGCGTACAAATTCATTCAGGTTAATGATCACTGGAAAAAGAACATTCTTTTCAGTCATACCTTAAATTAAATGCTGTAGAATGCATAAAATCACATACTTTGTGGGAAAGATTATTGGGAAGTCATCTCGTACCCTTCACTTGGCACCATCTCTTCAATGATTAAGAACACAGGTCAAATTTCACACCCCAGTAGAGCTATTTGTTGGAACCTGATTATGATGATCAGGTACAAGCTAATGGTATATTTGGATCACTGTAAGTGCAAATGCATATTTTTTTTCTATTGCTGTTCAGCTGTGAGGGAACTCTCTTATAGATTCAACTAATGGTTGATTTGTCACTGTTTTTCAGTCTGCTATTAATCATAAAACCTTTAAATGCCACTTAGTTGACTGTCACACATGTTATCTACATTTAGAAATGGTAATATAGCTCAAATTTGTATTTCTGATAGGTACCCCAGTAACTCAACTAGAAGTATCACCAGTTACTAATATCTGGCAGCTTTTCCTGGTCTTTTGAAAGCTAAAAGGAATAAGTTGTTCATGGATTTTTAATGGTGCTTAATCTGGTAAAGAAAATTGACAGATTTGTTTCACGTACATAGCATTTATCCAGCAGTTGGTGGATGTACCTTTTCTGGGAAAGCTAATGATCATTATTTCTTCAATAACGCACTCCTTGTGGACAGTTAGGTTTTTGCAAATCATTAGATGACTTATCTTCAGTTCCCCTGCATTATGCAGGTGGAGTTGACGTTTATGGTGAATGCTTTTGTCTATAACACAACTCAGGCATACTATAGGTGCCCCCTCAACAACTTATGCAGTTTAAAGCTGTTTCTTTTGGGGACAAATGCAGCTATTCTAACGTCTCCTGCTCCAGAAGAGGTAAAAAGTTTAACATTTGGAGTGGCTGGGAAATCAGATTACTTGCCAATAATTTGTCCGTGGTAAATACTAAGATGTGTGTAATTTTTGGCAAATCATGAAGAAACACTTTTGACACATTTTAGAACATTTTCCCAGTTTACTTTATCATATTGGAGATTTTATGGATCAAAATCTTGTTGATTTTCAAGCATGAGTTTTAACCCTTCTTTCAGGTTGGTACAGATTATGACTGGCAGGTGAAATTGTCTTTTGGACCTAGATGGATCACTTACTTTATTGGATCAGGTGAGCTTTTACTCCAAGATTATTCTGTGTCAGGAAAAATAATAAATTCATCCTCATCTGCCACTATTCCTGGATGCAGGCATTATGACTGTCATCTGCTTATTAACCTTCAGATTCTGCAATGTGTTCCAAGATCACAGAGAAAGTAGACAAGTAGGAGAAACAGCAGCTGAACACACTCCATTGCTTTCCCACAAAGACGAAGATAACTCAAGCTGGGGTTCATCCTATGATTCAAACTCACATGATGAGGAGGATGTGGATGAATGGCTTGCCAAAAGTTCTCATGAAGGGAAGCAGTTAGCAGAAGGGGAAAACCCTCGTCGTCTGTGCGTTATTTGCTTTGATGCCCCAAGAGACTGTTTCTTTCTTCCATGCGGACATTGTGCTGCCTGTTTTACTTGTGCAACAAGGTTTGTACGGCCACTTCAAAATTTTGCATACTGCGTCAACCTGCACCTGCTCTTTCAACATCTAACACTTATTTACTCTGCAGAATTGCAGAAGAAGCTGCTACTTGTCCCATATGTCGCAGGGGTATGAAGAAAGTGCGAAAGATATTTACAGTTTGAGGAGTTTCTTAGAACGTTTTCTTAGTGCAGTAACTCATTGGTTCTTGGCGTGCCAATCAAACTTTTGTCTTTCCACCATACTTTTTTGACGCAACAAATTCTAAATTTTCTTTTTCATGTATTGTAAAGCTCTTATTTTGATAAGCTATTACTTGTAAATAACATATGGGTCAGGAATGTGCCAAAGATCCCATCTCTGTGATGCTTCTTTAATGTCTTTTGGCCGAAGGGATTTGAGCCTTCGGCTCCTGAAATGTAAACTCCATTTGGAATGTATTAACGACGTGTTTTGTGTAAGAAGCGACAAGGCTTTTCAAAATTAAAATAAAATTAATTTATTTTAAGTTTTATTTAATATTTACTATTGCCAAAAAATAATAATATTAAAGTAATTTTATTTTATTAAAAATTAAAATAGGAAATCAAAATAAAATAAAACGCAAAAAAGAATTGAGGAAGGGCTTCCATTTTCTGTACGAGGTGTTAATGAGATCATTCTAAAATATATACAGTTGTACGATGTACAAGATCATGCTATAATAATCAAAATAGAATCCTTAATTATAGAAAAATAATCAAAATATAACAAAATATACGCGAAATACAATGTCTTTATTACCCTCCCTCAAGTTAGTGTTAGAATCCAACCGTGATCAAATCACGGGCGCAGCGAAAATTAAAATTTTTACGGACTTCGAGCGGATCCCGATAATTGAATAAACTTGAATCAAAAATATATTCGGATCAGAAATCCTACCTTGTTTGCTTTCCGGAGAAAAACTTCGACTGTTTTTCTCTGAACGATCAATCACTAGCTGTCCACGTGTCCAGCCTCTGATGGTATCCACAGAGCAATTTCCAA
>JAOTAW010000008.1:22087221-22099135 GCA_025629945.1 Erythroxylum savannarum | reverse complement strand
GTCAGGTGGAGAAGATATTGCGAAATGGCTTTTGAACTCTGATCATCTTGAGTTTATTGATCAGGTCGGACCAAGTACTTTTAAGGGAGTTTACAAGGGAAGAAGGGTTGGAATTGAGAAGCTCAAAGGGTGTGACAAAGGGAATGCTTATGAGTTTGAACTCCACAGAGATCTTTTGGAGTTAATGACGTGTGGACATAAGAACATTTTGCAATTTTATGGTGTATGTGTAGATGAGAATCATGGATTGTGTGTGGTGACCAAATTGATGGAAGGTGGGTCGGTTAGTGAGTTGATTCTGAGAAACAGGAAGCTTCAGATGAAGGAGATAGTAAGAATTGCTACAGATTTAGCAGAAGCAATTAAATTTGTAAATGATCATGATGTTGCGTACAGAGACCTTAACACCCAGAGAATTCTGCTGGACCGGCACGGGAATGCCTGTTTAGGGGATATGGGCATTGTCACTGCTTGTAAGATTTTGGGTGAGGCCGTGGAGTATGAAACTGATGGTTATCGATGGCTAGCTCCTGAGGTCTGTACTCTTTCCTTAGTCTCACTGTAGCATCTCCCACATGAATTTATATGTTGATAGATGAATTGACGTTGATCAGGAGTAAAGTTTTTCTCAATTATATATCTTGAAGTATCTGAATATAGGCACTGTTACATGGATGTCAAAATCACAATCCTTATTTATTTTTAATGTCCATGGGAGCCTATTATACTTGCCATTTATTTGAAGTGGTTACTCTTCTATCCTATCGGCTGCGTAAGGATGCTGTATTTTTACAATATTGTTGGAATTGAGATATATTATTAGAGTGTATTTTGTAATAAGCATTCTCCATCATTGGATCTTATGAGCTTTAAGGTGATTATGGTCCTTTTACATTTGTAAATTCTGCTTTAGCTGCTCATATATGTAATAGCTATATTTTTGGTTTGGAAACAGATTATTGCTGGTGATCCGGAGAATGTTACTGAGACTTGGATGAGTAATGCATATAGTTTTGGGATGGTGATTTGGGAGATGGTGACTGGTGAGGTGGCCTATGCGGCATATTCACCTGTGCAAGCAGCAGTTGGCATAGCTGCTTGTGGCCTAAGGCCTGAGATCCCCAAAGAGTGCCCGGCAATCCTAAAATCTCTTATGACAAAGTGCTGGAACAATAACCCATCAAAGCGTCCTCAGTTTTCAGAAATTCTCTCAATTTTGCTTCGCTTTAGCAACAGTAGTAGGTAAAAGATTTGTTTTTTCTCTTTCAGACTGTACTCTGCTTACAATCATTTGTGTGTAAAAGATGGCCCTCATCTATTGGCCATTTTGCTCATCATTGTAGACTCTGGAAGCTCAAATAGCAAAAGATGTCATATATATACCTTATGTTTGAGTATTACTCATGAATCTTACTTCTGAACTAGAATTAAATAATGGGGGCAAAACATACCTAGATTGCTTAATGTCGGCCAAAGTATCTGATATATAACAAAGATAATGCCTGGTGATGGTATATTAGAGATGCTTTCATTTGTATATCCATGAATGACTTGGCATTTCACGTTGCTTGCGAGAGGGCAAAACTTATAATATAGCTTCTATGTTAAGCCTTCTATTCTGTTTTCATCCCTATCTTCTTCTGCACTTAGTTTAATACTAATGTGGTCTCTAACTTAGAAGACTGTTCTGAAGTAAGGACTTTGTTGAACATGTAGTTATCATCCAGTTTTTAATGGACTGATAACGTTCTTGTGAATCTTGCAAAAAGTAAAAGAATTTGTCGGTAAAATTAGGAAGCAGCAGAATGAATCTGAGGAATATCAGGGAAATCTATGCCCTGAACAAGTGTTGTTTGTAGATAACTGTAATGACAAGCATGTGGTTTGAGGTGTCAAAAGCACAATTATGGTGTTAATGTGAGGGATGAGTAACCATTCCACAGCCATCTGTGCTGGAAAGTGAAAGCTCAATCACTAGTCACTTGGAAGCATCTACCTGGATGTTTTCCACGTAAAAGTTATATTCTGGACCTTAGGACATGTCTAAGCTTTTCTGAAATGAACTTTAGTAACCAAGATGTCTTGAGTGTGTTATTTGTTTCTTCATTGGTTAAGTTTTCTATTTATTTGGAAATGTGATGGTTATACGGACAGTAAAGATTTGCTAGTTTCCTCTTAGTGCTTCATGCATGATGCATTTGAGATTTTTGTTGTTAACTTTCCCCTCCTCCGCCTCTCACCAAATGAGCATCATTTTGCCTGTTTGATACATTCCAACTTCTTTACCAGGTGTTATTTTGGGTTGATGGGTTTAGGATGGCTCTTCATTTGGAACATCTTTGTTCACTTAAATGAAAACTCTCTGTCATGTGTAACTAACATGTTTTGAACCTTCCTTGCTTTATCTAGGTTTGATTTGGTTCTATCTACTACTCATCTTGACCTGCAAAAGTTATATCATATAACCGGTCTGTTTTAGCAGTTACATGTGATTGTAAGCCATACAACTTGTAAAAAATTGGCTTTTAAGACATTCTATTGCTTAAAATGTTGCGGAAATCTGGAAAACAACACCAAGAGTTAATGATGCTGAGAATTTGCATAAAAGTGTATATTAAGTTCTGGGTGCTTTCTTCATCACCTCAGCTGTGTTCAGTTGTTACGGAAGGTATCACACAGTAACTTGTCCAATTGACATGCTCTCATAAGTGTTGCTTATAATATCTGGACCTTGATCCCTATTAGCAATGTTTAGAACTGCATCATGTGAACAGCTAAATCCGCTAACCGTGCAGAGAAGAGGTATCGTTTTATTCATGTTCATTTTCCTCTAACTCTCACTAAAGACATTTGCATTACATTTCATAAACTAATTAGTTACATTATATTAGATGCTCTAGTTCTATGCAAAACTAGAAGAAAACATCGAGCTTTGAAGGTAGAGGGAACCCAGACTCGGTCAAGGAATAGCAAGAGGCAGCTCTCATCAAGATCTTTGCCTCTATTTTAGGAGTAAGAGGCAGCCATCAAGTAGTGATTGCTAGCTATGAGGCACTGCCACCTTAAGGCCCCAAGGTTGCAAAGGTATGCTAACAGACCTTTTTAGTCAGTAGTTTCCCAATTATACCCTCCATTAGTCCCTCGTCTTATCAAAACTCGTGTACAAGGACTAAATCAGAAATTTTAAGATTGTAAAGACAAAACTAGAACAGAGGACTAACCGCAAGGACTTTCTTTTTTTTTCGGCCTTGGCCATTGCAAAAGGCAATGCTTTCTGATACGGAAAAGGTAAAAAGCCAGAATGACAATGCCTTCTTCTTGGGAGCCAAAATTGATCCCTATTTGGATATACATAGATTCACGAAACATGATTAATGTATCTATTCCTTTCACAATATCCTGGTTCTACTTTTTATGGTTTACTGGCCAATTCCTTGGGGGCCACACTTTGCTAGTTGGTTGTTGACTAAGTTCTCTGAAAAATGAATGGCCATATGCCACTGTATTTTTAGCAGTGGTAAGAAACGGGTGAGTTCTTGTACGATTGTGAACGTTTAGCTTCTATATAAAGGACAAATTAGGAGATCATAATCCTCATCTATTTAATCATGTATAAGACATGTTCGAGGCCCATTTTATAATGCATAGTATAGACCTTATTATGTGTCTTTATGAAAGGATTAAAAATGAAAGAAATGCGTAATATCTGATTTCGGTTCTATCTTGACTTTTGAAGTAGTTTTCGTAGCCAAAACGAGCTCTAATTTTTTGAGACTTTCATAGAAAACGTGCACCGACATATGGTTAACGTCTTTCTACAATTTTCTGAATATATAAGCGTTCTTAGCAGGTCAGAGGATTTGTATGCTTACGAATGATATAAGCAATTGCAGGAAACCTTAATTTTTATATATAACTTCTATATCGAACTTCTTCAACGCAAGTATGATATAAGTTTGATCTACACTAATCGAGATTTATTTTCTTTCCAAACTTTGACCTATTGATTTAAATAATTTATTGGATTATTTTATTACCTTTATTTTAATCAAATTATGTAACTTTATTAAAAAATAAAAAAATGCAATTAATAGTTGTCCAAAAAAAAAGACAAAATTATCTCACACATTTATCCTTAAGACGCTAAAACTCATTAAATAAGGAAATTGTCTATGTCTTGATGTGCTAAACCTAACTAACATAATCTAAAATATATAAAGCAATCCAAGATATAAGTAAGTTAGTAGGAGGCTCTTTTGGCTTAAGTGAGGTTGCGGGTTCGACTCATCCTTATATATGTAGTCATTTAAAACTTGAAGTTAAAGCTTTGCCTCTCGCAAGAGAGTTCGAGCGAGAATTAATCTAAGTATGAATGACTTAAAAGTATCTTTTTATAATTAAAATCCTCCTAAAGTGAAAATTAAAAAAAAAATACTTCTAGGCATAAAAACTCCAAATCCCTACCCTTTCGCCACTCTTTCCAGTTTCACTTCGCTCCAACAGAACAAAACGATGGTACAGGGACGAAACAAAACCCTAGTGGGCCCAGCTTCAGGGTACATATGCGAATCCATAAATGCCCCCATCTTTCTTTTTCTCTTATAAATCCTCCCTATTCTATTTTCTTTTGCATTCTTCGCAGCCAAACACTCCAATTACTCTCCATTTCTCAAACATTCTGTATTCCTGCCTTGATCTGCCACTCTCCTAATCGGTAAGTTTCTTCGCTCTTTATCTGATCTCTTATTTCTTAATCTTTCCTTCGAATCATGCTCAAGATACTAGGGTTAGGGTCACGGCTTGCCGTTTTGGGACCGATCTTTGTTAATATATGGCTATTATCCTAATATCTCTAGGGTTTTGTGGCACTTTACTGCACTTTATGCTTCCTAGAAAGCGACCTGTTGAAAGATCGCTTGGTGAAGCAGGAGAAGAAGAGAAGAACTACTCTCAAGATTCTTCGTCTGTTAAAAAGCATCAATCAACAGCTAGTTATAACAACAACAACAGCACTAGTAGCGTGATCGACAACAACAGTAACAGTAGCAACCACTCTCTTGGTAGTAATATCGGCGGATCGGTGGCCATGGCTTTTGATGCGCATCAGAACGATATCGATGAGGATCTTCACAGCCGGCAGCTGGCCGTATACGGCCGAGAGACCATGCGCCGGCTTTTTGCTTCCAATGTCCTTGTCTCCGGGATGCAGGGTTTGGGTGCTGAGATCGGTGAGGATAATCGATTGCTTCTTCCATTTTAGCCGTTTTTCTCTTTAAGCTATTGATTATAATTTTGATTAGTTTAACGTTGATTAGAAAATTAGTGATCGATGGCAATTGTGGATTCTTTAAAGTTAACGAGTTTCTTGATTAGTTAGGATAGTTATGAATTTCAATTTTGTTACCTGCTTTACTCAGGCTCTTGTTCTTCCTTCAGCTACATGCTCTTGGCTTCTTTTGCATCTTTTCTTCGTTGTTTACGAAGAAACAACCTTTTTAAAACACTAAATCATAAATAAGGGAACTATCTGCTGTTAGTACTTCTTCAAACCTGCCCTTGTATTTCCGCTATTGGTTACAATCTATTTGGGCATGTGAACCGCAGTCAACTTCTTATAGACCTTTCGAGTAGGTAGAGTGCTGGCCTAGATGTAAAGGACACAATAACTAGCTGATCAATGATCTAGTGTAAACCTATGACCGCTGTAATTGCTTCCTGTTTGGTTGATTTTACCATCCTTCTCAAGATAGTTTCTCTTTGAATACATTTTCCATGTTTTGTTAGTAGGTTGTGTGTAAAGGCCTGGCTGCGGGGGAGAGAGGTTTTGAAAGAGGGAGTTGGGTTTGCAAACTGCTTTGATTGGATGGAATGAAAAAAAAAAAACAACTGAAATGACTTTCGTGTGTTTTATTCTTGTTCTAATTGGTGTGAAGTCTTGTAATAGGGTATTTGTTATTTGTTCTTGCAGCAAAAAACCTAATACTTGCCGGTGTCAAATCTGTGACATTGCATGATGAAGGGGCAGTGGAGTTGTGGGATTTGGCTAGTAATTTTGTTTTCACAGAGAGTGATGTAGGTAAAAACAGGGCACTCGCTTCTGTTCAGAAGTTGCAGGAACTCAATAATGCAGTGTTGATCTCTACCCTAACTACAAAATTGACTAAAGAACTTCTTTCTAATTTCCAGGTATTTGCCAGCCTTTTTATTTTTTTCATAAGCTAGTATTAAGAAAGAACTGGGTGGTTAGCTTTCCTTGAGTGAATGGTAAAAGACGTCCATGAGTGCGGCGATCATGGATCAATTTTTTTTAAAGCATGTTGAAATATGTTGAAAGAGTTGAGTCTGCCATTTCTCCTATCTTCTGTTTCAACAAATACTTTGGCAACAGAATAAAGACACTGCTCAAGGCGCTTAGCGAGGAGTTTATTAGATGCATCAAATGCTATCACTGTGAAGCTCTAAGATCTATAACCATGAACTTCCTTTGCATTGATGTCACTTTGCAGTTGCTATCGCTGCCTGATATATGATGGAGAATTTCTGTCATTGCAATAGTTGATCTCAAACACAATTTGTGGAGGAAGAACTGTTGATAATATTATGTAAACCAAGATAGAACATAATGTAAAGCAGCAATAGCTAGGAAACCTGTTGGTGCCGTGGTAAGATTTTAAAGTAAAAGATAAGCTGTCTCAGAACTTAGCAGTTGTTTTTTTCAAATTTGTTGGAAAAGAGTTTTTTGAGGAAATTTATGGAAGTTGACCTTCAAGGAGCAAGACGATACAAACATGTTGACCTTTTGGTGCCTTGATTTGTCTTTTTTCTGTTTCAAAGTTACATATGCATGAGTTCCTTTGCGTTTAATGCAACTTATAATGCTTAGATGCCCCTACTTATTTTTTTTTTCTACAGGCTGTTGTATTTACTGATATCAGTCTTAACAAAGCTATTGAGTTTGATGATTACTGCCATAATCATCAACCTCCTATATCTTTTATTAAGGCTGAAGTCAGAGGCCTTTTTGGTTCTGTATTTTGTGACTTTGGACCTGAATTCACTGTTCTCGATGTTGATGGTGAGGAGCCACATACTGGTATAATTGCATCAATCAGCAATGACAACCCTTCACTTGTATCATGTGTTGACGATGAACGACTTGAGTTTCAAGATGGTGATCTTGTTATTTTCTCTGAAGTCCATGGAATGACAGAACTGAATGATGGTAAACCGAGGAAGATTAAGAGTGCCCGGCCTTATTCATTTATACTTGAGGAGGACACTAAAAACTTTGGTGCGTATCAGAAGGGTGGAATAGTTACCCAGGTGAAACAACCTAAGACGATAAATTTTAAGCCGTTGAGTGAAGCTCTTAAGAATCCTGGTGACTTTCTATTGAGTGATTTTTCCAAGTTTGATCGCCCACCTCTGCTACATTTGGCATTCCAAGCACTGGATAAATTTGTCAGCGAGTTGGGTTGCTTCCCTACTGCTGGTTCAGAAGAGGATGCTCAGAAGCTGATATCTGTTGCTAATAGCATCAATGAAAGCTTGGGAGATGGGAGGGTGGAGGACATAAACCCAAAACTTCTACGTCACTTTGCCTTCGGAGCCAGGGCTGTACTGAATCCAATGGCTGCCATGTTTGGTGGTATTGTGGGGCAGGAAGTTGTCAAAGCATGCTCTGGGAAGTTCCATCCTCTCTTTCAGGTTTTTATTAGTTCTTTGCTTTCGATCCTGCTGTTTGATCATTGTTATAGGTATGCTAAGTATGCATATTTGTGTATGCTTAATTAAATGTTCCATCTTTTAAAATGAAGATTATAGTGGAGATAGTGTTACTTAACCCATCCAATAGTAATGGTCTCAGACATTTGAATTAGTTTGTTTCTATCTGGCATTTTTATGCAACATTTTTTTTTAATTTGATTTGTTGTTCTGGTAAGCTGACCTTTCTTTTTTTTTTCTGCTGCAGTTTTTCTATTTCGACTCATTGGAATCACTTCCTAAGGAGAATGTGGATCCTAGTGATTATAGGCCATTAAATTCTCGTTACGATGCACAAATTTCAGTTTTTGGATCCAAGCTCCAGAAGAAAATGGAGGATGCTAATGTCTTTATTGTTGGTTCTGGTGCACTTGGCTGTGAATTCTTAAAAAATGTAGCACTTATGGGGGTTTCATGTGGTGAAGGAAAGCTTACAGTAACTGATGACGATGTTATAGAGAAGAGTAATCTAAGTAGACAGTTTCTTTTCCGTGACTGGAACATTGGTCAGGCCAAATCCACTGTTGCTGCTTCTGCTGCTTCGACTATTAACCCTCGGCTTAATATTGAAGCATTGCAGAACCGTGTTGGACCTGAAACTGAGAATGTATTTGATGATGCCTTCTGGGAGAATTTAACTGTTGTCATAAATGCTTTGGACAATGTCAATGCAAGACTATATGTTGATCAGAGGTGTTTGTACTTCCAGAAGCCACTTCTTGAGTCAGGAACTCTTGGTGCAAAATGCAACACTCAGATGGTAATTCCCCATCTAACTGAAAATTACGGTGCTTCAAGGGATCCACCCGAGAAACAAGCACCCATGTGCACTGTGCACTCATTCCCACACAATATTGATCACTGCTTGACATGGGCTCGATCTGAATTTGAGGGCTTACTTGAGAAAACCCCAACAGAAGTGAATGCCTACTTATCAGATCCCTCTGAATATACTTCTTCTATGATCAATGCTGGTGATGCTCAGGCAAAGGATACTTTGGAGCGTGTTCTTGAGTGCCTGGACAAGGAAAAGTGTCAGACATTTCAGGACTGTGTCATGTGGGCCCGGCTAAAGTATGTACTCCTATCTCATGGTACCTCTATAATTCTTGTTCTTTTCATGCCGTCTAAATTTTTTATTTCTGTAATCAGGTTTGAAGATTATTTTGCCAATCGAGTTGAGCAGTTGACTTACACATTTCCTGAAGATGCTTTGACTAGTACTGGTGTTCCATTTTGGTCAGCCCCAAAGCGATTCCCACATGCACTTCAGTTCTCTGCTGCGGATCCTAGTCATGTTCATTTTGTTACGGCAGGATCTATACTGCGAGCAGAGACATTTGGGATTCCAATCCCTGATTGGGTAAAAGATCCTAAATTGTTTGCTGAGGCTGTTGAGAAGGTGATTGTACCTGAATTTGAACCCAACAAAGATGCAAAAATTGTGACAGATGAGAAGGCCACTAGTCTGTCTACTGCATCTGGGGATGAAGCTGTAATTATCAAGGATCTAATCATGAAGTTGGAGATCTGCAAGCAGAGTCTACCACCCGCATTTAGGATGAGGCCAATTCAATTTGAGAAGGTCTTTTCTCATCAATCTAAGGGACTGTGTTGTCATCCACTAGTGCTTTTTGTATTGAGAGCCTTGAGCCCATTCATGGTAGTGACAAATTTCTGTTGGCATGCAGGATGATGATACGAACTATCACATGGATTTCATAGCTGGACTGGCGAACATGAGAGCTAGAAACTACAGCATTCCTGAGGTTGACAAGCTGAAAGCCAAGTTCATTGCTGGAAGGATTATACCTGCCATTGCTACATCCACAGCCATGGCCACAGGTCTTGTTTGCCTGGAGTTGTACAAGGTTCTGGACGGTGGACATAAGCTGGAGGATTATCGAAATACATTTGCCAACCTAGCACTTCCATTGTTCTCGATGGCTGAGCCAGTCCCACCCAAGGTGGTAAAGCACCGGGACATGAGCTGGACTGTTTGGGACCGATGGATTCTAAAAGATAATCCTACACTGCGTGAACTTATTCAATGGCTCAAGGATAGGGGGCTTAACGCGTATAGCATCTCATGCGGTAGTTGCCTACTCTTCAATAGCATGTTCCCTCGGCACAAAGATAGAATGGACAAGAAAATGGTGGATCTGGTCAGGGAAGTAGCCAAAGTAGAATTGCCTGCTTACCGACGCCACTTTGACGTTGTCGTGGCCTGCGAGGATGATGAGGACAATGACATCGATATTCCTCCAGTATCTGTTTACTTCCGTTAGGTCATGCTTTCCTGAGTCGTCACGGCATCTCAAACTTAAAAAGACTAAAATACTATGAATATAATTCTCGAGTACAATTGTACTATTTCATGCTAATCTGAGCAAATTTGTTGTAACGGTTTCATATCCCATGGATAAATCGGAAACCATTTTCCTTGCATATTCAGGTTACGTTGCCTTTCAATTCTCATCTTCTGCGTAAGACCCCCATTTTGAGTTTGTTGCGGTCTAATTGTTTTACATCGGTAATAAAAGAGATTGATGCGGGAATTATAGGTTTATGGGCTTTTTTATTTTTCAAGCTAGTTTTTAGGGTTGGTTGTTTTATAAGACCTGTAATAATTGGTATCAAAGTTAACATCACTCTTTTAAGTTCTCGTGTCATGCTCATGGGTGGTGATGCCGGCATTGCAGTGTTCGTCTAGGGCTAGAAAAGGTCTAGTGCATAGTTAGTCTGTGAGTACGTGAGTGGTGACGCCAGTATAGCAATGTTTGCCCGGGACTAGAAAAAGTCTAGCGCACAACTAGCCTGTCGGTGCCTAGGCTACGAAGCGTGGTGGAATGTTACAGTCTACTTATCCCACATCAGTGATATAAGATTTATAAGTTTATAAGCTTCTTACCTTTTAAACTAACTTTTGAGGTTGGTTTCTCAAAAGACCTGTAACAGAGTTTATGCGTCTTACTTACTCAGGGTCAAGGTAGAGTTTGACGCTACTCCAATAAATACTGATTAATTTTAAGAGGCGACATTTAATTCAGTTATTTTATGAAGGTTTTGGATTTACTTTTGCCTTATCGTTATAGAATATAGGAATTAATTAGCAACTTCATTTGTAGAAAGACACAGAAGAACAAGGGTTATATCTCTTTGCTCTTTTATATGTAACGACATTCATTCTTTCAAAGAAAGTTGGAAAGAATAATTCTGTCAAATACAAATTTTGAAAATAATAGTAAAAATTGGCAAATAGCAGAAGGCTCGAGTTATTCAACAAACAATTCCAACTTAATTATTTCAATAATGAAGGGAGCCTGCCACCATCATCTCTAACGAAATAAGGACAACCACTGCTTCCATGATCACTACACAGCTCTATCATGACTCCCACATTGAGTAAAACAACACTAAATTTGAAGAAATCTGATAAATGGTTATCCATACGGTAATGAAGATGGCAACATCTGGAAGGTTCAGATGACAACGGAACGAAATAACCAATAAGCAAACAAAAGGAGAAGAACCTGAAGATGTTGCCCAAGATGCTCCAGCATTCCAATGGTACAACAATAGAAAGAAGGTTTGTATGCTTACATAATTTGCACAAATTCAACAACATGAGAGTGGCTTGCTTTAACAAGAAGTTAATGCCAACAAATTTGTCCAAGAAATCGCAAGTTGTGCAGATGACATATTTTGGTAGGAATACTACGCCTAAGTTGTTGAGTGATTTTCATTAACATTGTCACAACATTAGCAACTTAAAAGACAGATTTTGGACAAACCAAAACTCACCTTAACGAAATTTAGAGAGATTAGAAGAATTACTGGACTTCGAGTACAGTCAACTCCTTTATGCTACGTAGGAGTACCTATTACTGCTTCAAAGCCTAACTTCAATGATTGCTTTTCTATCATTGAAAGGACAAATCTAGAGTTAATCCATGGCAAAACAAATTTCTCTCATATGCTGCTAGACTTTCTCTTTGATGGAAACAATAGTATTTGCATTGGAAGCAATCCAGGATCAGAAATATATATACAGGCAAATCAATCACAAGAATCGAAACAAGACATACCTGTTGAAGCGCAGAATCTTTAATTGGTTTTCTTTCCACAAAATCTTCTTTCCGCAAATCTT
>JAOTAW010000008.1:21953011-21964870 GCA_025629945.1 Erythroxylum savannarum | reverse complement strand
GTGCAGTTTCGGATTTTGTGCAGGTCCGTTAGTAATTCGGCCATAACTTCTTCGTTTTAGATCCGAATTGAGCGATTTTGGTGTCATTTTCATAGAAAAGACAGAGAGGAACAATTCTATAGTAGAAAGTTTGTCCAAATTATTTCTTTTAGTTGCTCGAAATCAGATCGCAAGGTATCAATTTTTCAAGTTCCTGCAGGGGCAATTTTGGAAATAGGCAAATAAGTGAGGGTAACTTGGTCATTTTGGCACCATTTTAATGACATGGCATGTTAAGTATCAGAAGGTGTCGTGTGTGTGTGCAGCAACTAACGAAATTTCCAGAACAAGCAAAGAAGAGAGAAGAAAGAAACGTGAGAGAGGGAGAGAAGAAGAAGAAGCATGGCCGATGGTGGAGAGGAAGGAGAACCTTCTAGGTTTTCGAATTTTTGGGACTTCAAGCAAGAGTTTTCGGTGACTTCCAAGGGGAAGACATGGAAGAAGAAGGAAGCTTGTCTTTGAAGCTTCAAAAATAACGAAAATGGTGAAAAAATTGGTAAGTGAGAGAAAGTTCAAGTTTTAAATTTTGATGAATTTTGTTGGTTGGTTTAGCTTGATATTGTTATGGATTTGAGTTTTATGAAGTTAATTTTAGAGATTTTGTTTAGATGATGATTAATTTGAGTAATTAAGGTTTATGTCAAATTTGGGATTTGAGGTTTTAGTGAGATTTTTAGTTAATTGACTTAAGATTGATATGGATTGAGCTTATCTATGATTAATTGAAGAGATTAGGCTATAATTATGTTTAATTTTGGATTAATTGTGAATTGGGGGTTTATGCCCAAATTAGAGATTTGGGGTTTTTGAAAATTTGTGATTTAGAAAGCTTGAAATTATGGTGAATTTGAGTTTCCTATAGTTAATTTGAGAAATTATGATATTTATGATGATGAATTTGGATGAATTGGTTTAGGTAAATTTGGAATTTGGGGATTTTAGAAATTAGTGAGGTAAATATCTTGGAATTAGTATGAATTGAGGAAGTATGACATCAAATTGAAGGATTAAGTTATTTATGAGATTGAATTTTGATGAAATTGCTTTAGGGAATGTTAAATTGGAAGAAAGAAGGAGGCTTTGGAGCAATTGAGGCACAAAGCAAGTTGTTAGCATGGATATGAGGTGGGTATTATATTTATATTTTGATTTATAAGCTATATGTGAATTTTTGAAAATTAAAGAAAGCAATTTTGAAAAATTCAAAGAAAGCAAAAATTGGAAATTTGATAAATTATTGTTTTTGTAAATATTTGAAAACAATGTTAATTAGTGTTTGAAAATATGATTTCCGAATGATTTCTGAAAATTCATATGTTATGAGTGCATTGATAAATTATGCAAATTGTTGAATTCATGGAATTGCTTGACTTGAATGACTGAATTGTATGCATTATGTGGAACTGTGAATGTATTTAGTATGACACGCATGAAAATCAAGTTTTCGATTTATGCCTTCGGGCAATCCGAAAGTTTTAGTTTTGAATTACGTGTTATGTGGGTTTGGTCAGGTCCTTTGTGAGTCAGTGCACTGTCTCTACTTGTTTAAAGCCTTCTCCCGGCTGCCCGCAAGAGGCAATGGAGCTCCGATTACGGACTCCCTTCATGGCTACACTGGACCGCTATGCGGGAAAGTGTAGTACGTCCTGTTCACGGCTGCACAGGACCGCTATGCGAGAATGTGCAGTACGTCCTGTTAGGACCGAGCCAAACCAATTTGTGATGTGTTACGTGTTTTTGATTTATTTATGATGTGATGCATTATAATGTGATGCATTCATGTTTGATCGGATTCGCACTGTTTTGTCTCCGCTTTATGATTTAGTAGATTGTTCGTATTCGATTCGCTTTCGATTCAATCCGTTTTCGTTTTGTTTCCGTGTTCGTTTCGCTTCGTTATTCGTATTTGTTTTCCGCTTTTCGGTTGGGATCCGGTTCCCGGATCGGGTCCCAACAGTAGAAGAGTTTAATCTCTACCCTAGTTAGCTCACCAGTCTCACCCTGCTTCATCACAAGAATCACTTCAGGCAATTCACTATCCTTTTGTATTTCAACACATATTTTAGCATAGTGGATTCTATCTATTCAAACAGTTTGGGAGTTCATAGTAAGTGGTTTACCTAGTGAGTTTGCCAAGTAACTCAGTCCTTCAATTGTCCAAAACTCCAATAGGACTGTGAAAATTGACCCATATTGGAAAGGTGCCGATATTACTCCTATCTAATTCCATTCTTGGTCTCCATTTCTACAGGAGCATAGGCTGTCTTTAATGTGCCAGGGGCCTAGTTCCAAAATTTCTTTCAGGTTGCAGTCAGGAGCAAACTTGAAGATGAAAGTGTCCTCTCCAGTGAGCATAGTTTTCTATGGGCCTTTCTTGCACCATTTAGCCATAGCCCAAGCTTGAACTTATGGAAAGGAAGGTCTTTTATTCCAGAAATATCTAACAAGAGTAGCAGACCATATAGCAGTACCAACATTTAGCAATTCCAAAGGGGGAGTAAGGATCCCATCTACCAACACTTCTTCGTAGTGAGTGAGCTTGTTTCTTTCAGGAACTCCAAAAGATTAGCGTACCAAGTCGAGGAAAGCAATGACATTCCTAGTTTTTACCGGCCAAATAATTCTGTTCTGTAAATCATGTTAACGTGAAGAATATCAAGTATCTGTGTCCAGTCTACCATTTGTTGGTGGTGTTTTTAGAGTTTCCCATCTCCAATTAACTAATATCCAAACAGATTTATGCAATTAACATATCAAATACCAAAAGGAATAATCCATGACTAGCGGGTGGAGTCGAGAATTTTTTAGCGTCTTGTTTTGAGAGAAGGCAATGCATTTCATCGAACAAGCATGGAAGTCGAGAGAATACGATCCCCAAGTGAAAGCACCAAAGGAAAGACATTTGGATTTGGCTGGATAATTCGGAAAGCCAACTACCAAAGAGCTTCAATCCCTGAAAGCTAGTTTATACAATCCCAGAAGCAAAACATAGGGCAGTCCATGTCCATTCATACATAGGGACAGTCAATATTTACTTGAACGCTGCAAAAGCTTGTTATTAAGAAGAGAGTACATATGCAGAGAAATAGATTACACTCGTGTTTGACATTTAACTTTAATTTTGTTACACCATCTAATATATGTACAGGTATCTCTACATTGCCTCAGGAACAGGATGCCTGAAATGTACTCAAATTTCTCCTGCATTAAAAGATCCCTTTCATCTTACTTTACTGCACTGCTCCGAAGGCATTATTAATGTCTATACAAAATTAATTTCAGTTACTTGTGCGATTATGTTGTCGTGGTATCAACTCTCACCCCACTAAAAACTGGCCTCTGAAAAAGACTCCACCAAACATAAAGAGCTTAAAAACAAGGCTTCATTCAAAGCGCTTTCATTATCCAGAGCTTATATTTCTTCAAGTACAGATACACAAGGGAAGGTCCAATCAGGTTTGTAGCAGAGAGGCGCTTGCAAAGCTTTAGGTAGGCTTCAACATTTCCCCATAGGTGGATACTTTTTCTGAGTCCCTGCATCACAGCAACCCTGTCCAAATAATCAGGACACAAACTCATATCAAGCATCTTCATTAGTGCTTCTGCAGCATCATCATAATGTCCTCCTTTAATGTAACCTCTCAACAACCAAGATAATGCCTTCTTCTTCCGCAGAGAGCCCATAACCTCTATTCTTGTAAGCAATCGTCCTACAGCATTGGCCTCCTTTTGTGAAGCACAGATAGCTAAAACAATATCGTATAGGTCTTCGTCAGCCTTCTTACCTGCAAGCTTCATTTCCCACAACTGTCTTTCAGCATCAAGTCCACGCCCAGCACAAATATACATAGCAAGAAGCCGCTCATGAACCACTCCATGAAGTGAAGGGCTTCCATCCTCAATCACCCAACAAGACAAGAGTATCCCATCAGCAAGAAGATCTGCCTGATAATTCTCGACTAGTCCTACACTCTCTGAATCAAGTTCAGCTACAAAACCTGACTTTGCAAAACCTTTCAACTTGCGGAGAGCTTTTGAAAGTTCATTCAGCTCTTTGACTACAGCTGTCATTGCAATCAGGTAGGAGTAAACCTCAGGCTTCAACCCCGATTCTCTTAGATTAATTACCAGTTTGGCAGCATCCCTGTAGTTTCCATCAACCTAAGAAACAGATTAATGATAATCAGAATAAGAATTTGTTGACAAAGTACTCAACAAGGCAAAGATAAAAGGAAAAGTGAAAAATAGTAAAAAGTTGATTGACATTTACGTGAAAAACCCCAGCAACCAAGGTATTCAACTGATATAATGTAGCAAGATGAATGGGTAAAGAAAATCTGATTTTGAAGAAGGGTATATACGCTTGTGAGCTTGTCACCAATGATGTTTTGTGGAAGCATATATTCTTTTAAAAAGATAGTCACCGTAAATCCATTTCATCAATCAAAACCCTTGTAGAGTAGCAATATTGAAACATTTTTATTCTGTTTAGATTTTAATTTATTCCACAAAGATGTCTAGTATTGCCAAAATGGAGCATCTATACCTCATACATATATATAAAAAACCGAAGAAAAATCCTTCATAGTTCTACTTAAAAGAGTTCTATAAAAATCCTTGACAGGAAACTACATAGAACACTTGAAGTAAGAGAAATCTACAAGGTTCAGAACTACCCTAATGAATAAACATAATCAGCCCTAAGGTATCTTTTCCTTGGAAAAGCATTGTTTGCTCACAAAGGTATAGAGATGCACCAAGCAGATATTTCAATCTGTCCTGAGAATATATTAGACACATTAGCAACATCTGAATATAAAATTCCACGGTTATCCTAAATTAAGTTTTGTAGTTAAGGCCAAGGGGAGTTCCATTCATCATACGAACAATATCAAGGATGTGTAGAATGAATAAGTGGAGAACGATAAAACAAAAGAATCTGAAAACTCAAAGTCTGGCTGAGATTATGCATAGAGGAAACAAAACCTAAAACTAAAACAGCAGCACAAATTTCAACAAAAGATACACTGTTGCGATAAGGTAAGAACACAGGGGTTTACCATTATCTTCCATGCAAGATATCCAGTTGGGCCTCCTTTTGGTCCTTCCCCATCATTCTCCGAAAAAGCAACCCCACGTTTCAAAACCTCCTTAACAAACAAAACAGCCTTCTCCTTCTCCCCCATCTCCCAATACAAAGAGATTACCTTTTCCATCATACTAAAACTTGGCTTCAAACCAACACAATCCATGTCCACAAGTAGGTCAAAAACATCTCCAACATCATGCTGTCCTTCAATCAACTTCTTAACCCAACTACACATTATCGAAATCATGAGCTCCATTGTCTCCTTATCAACCCGGTTCTCCTTTCGTAGCCACTCAAATACCTCAAGTGCACACCAAGAGTCTCTCCCCTCTTGAGAGAAATAGACAAGAACCAATTGCAACTCTCTCGCAGACAGCCTATCGTTCATTTCCTCCAGAACATCAGATGGTTCTCGGGTCATTCTCTCTAGCTCCTCAATCGCCTCAAAGAAACCTTCACTCATTTCATCTTCATCGTCACTTGTCAAGAACCGGTCCACTTCCACCGACTTGAGTAGCCTTAGTTCACGGATTTTACCTCTACCCACAACAAGACTTGGGCTTTTTGGGTTATGATGATTGCAAACTACGGCAAAAACCTTAGGACAAGGTCTTACATATGAAATCCGATAAAATTTAGGAAACGGAAACCGGCAACGTAGTTCAGGAGAAACCGAATGAGAAAATCTCATCAAGGAATCAAATGTAGAAGTAGAACCCATTTCTCCAAATTCCAAAGAAAATGAAACAACCAGAAACCGATAACAAAAGTGTTCGTCAACCCCTTGTCTGGATGCCGAGAACTCAGTCAAGTAACAGGTTGCTAAAGCAGAACTCAGTGAAAAGCACCAGATAAAGTAAAACACAAGCCAAATAAGCAAAGAGTAATCAGCAAACTATATAACCAGAACCAAAAGGAGATGCATCTACAATTCGACAGTTAAGGGTCCAGGACGAAGAAAGGAATCATTTCGATACAGGAAAACAGTTAAAGTGAATAAACCGTAAAGCGTACGAGTTGAGTTCACAGGAAAAGTGGGTCGACAGCGAGCTCGGAAATTTGAAGCTATTGGAAGAGTGATTGAGTTCATAGCAAAGTAGCGATTGTGCTGGATACGCCACCGACCGCCTCGACTGAGCTAGAATAGTGGTCTGTGGGCACGGAAAACAACGTACGAATTCTGACGACACCATACGTTAAAATGGGCCATTGTTTGGAGAAGACGTGTTCGTATAGAGACTCTACAGTTTATACCCACCGCTAGTTAGCTAATTCCCGTAATTGTCCTCTGTGTTCTATAGGTTATTTTAAGAAATAAAATATTATGTTAAGATATTAATTATAGACGTTGAGTGGCGTGTAGAAGTGCGGTCCGCATTAGCTTTCGAAATAAAGTGTACGCAAAATTTCTATGTTAACTTAAACTCATCTATTTTCGTGTTGACGTAAAAATGTTAACTATATAAATTTAATAGCTGAAAATAATATATATATATATATATATATATAAGCAGGCATAAAGAAGAAAATATTAAAAGTAGGCGTCTTACAAAAATATCACATACGACTAAATTTCTCTATTCTATATAAGTTATACTAAATTAAATGTCTTGAAGATTTTTTATTTTCATATTAAAATTCTTTATTAATTTAAATAGATTGTTTAAATTTAATTTTATCCTTTTACATATTTTAAACTAATTAATCAACACACACACACACACACATATATGTAAAAGTTGTTAGTATTTCTCAAAATATTTAAAAGTTACTCTATAAGTTAATAAACTAAAAAATTATAAATAACACATATATTAAAATTCAAAATCAAAATCAAAATTATTTATCTTATTACATAAAATTTAGGTTTAAATTTAATATTCTAACAAATCAAATGTTACATCAAATATTATTATTTATTTATTTGAAAATGAGTAAATAATAAATTATACTGATTGTTTTAATTTTAACACTTAATTTTGATTAATAAACTAATTGTTATAAATAATTATACCATAACACCAAAAATATTCTACTCATCAACTTTTTATATATATATATATGTATATATATTATATATATCAATATCTTGTAGAATTGTTACATCAAACCTAAATAATTAATAAATTAAAATTTATTAAATAATTACAAATATTTGTTTTTATTGACTTATGTTAATGTTTGGTAACATAATTAATTAATTTATTTTATTTTTATAATAAGATAGGTTTACTGTATTTGTAATAAATATTTATCTTAAGTATTTTTTTCTATATACTTCCTTCTATTTATTATTTATTTATTTCTCACCAAAACAAATTTATTTTTATTTGATGTTTTTTGTGTAGTAAAATTTTGTTAATAATATTTAATAATACTATTATTTTAAATTTTACTTTTCATTTCAATAAATTAATATAAAAATATTTATTAAATATTGTAATAATATCTTAAAATATTTAACATATTTAAAAGTGTTAACAAAATGAGGTCTATAATAAATATATTGCTATTAATGAATTTATTTTTAGTGTTATTAGTAGTCTATCATAATGGAATTAAGTAACCGGTGAATAACGAGGTTTAGTAAAAGGATAAATTGTGCAAATGAGTCAATTGAATAAATTGAATACGTTATGCTTAGAGAAAATGAGTAAAGTATATGTGCAATTCAAGGGAAGAACCAATAATAAATAGGAATCAAAAGAACCAAGAATAAATAGGAATCAATCATATTAAGGCTTAATTAAATCATTATAGTTTTTGTAATATTATCTTTGTCATTTCAATGAATGAGAGGTTTAATCATTACACAATAATTTACATATAAAATATAATGCATAATTTTTTTATAATTAAGAGAAAATTTTGTTTTGATCTTTAAAATAATTTTTTGAAAAATTTTAAAATAATTTTGAATCAAGTTTTAGTCAAAAGAATGTGATTTAATTTTTAAAATAACTTGAAAATAGTTAGAAACATATTTTCAGACATACCAGTTGTTACAAAGACTTTGCAAAGAACTCCAAGTTCACTCACAAAATGCCCCAAAATCTAAGTACGGTAATTGAACTCTCGCAATTCAACTCAACATTACCAAATCCCTCATGTTTAAGGTATTTCTCACAAAGACAAAGTAAACTCACGAAATTTACTTAGCCAACACAATAGAATGGACAATAATAAGAAGAGAAAGATGGACATAACTTTACAACAAAAATTTTCAACCTTTATATTACTCACAATTTTACAAAGGATACAAAGCTCCATCTCTCTTTAATGAATGAAACTGTTGGATCCTGTTTCTGGAATCCAACTCTTAACAAAATACCATCATACTTGAGCGTGGTTCCTTGTAATCTCTTCTTACTCTGATACCACTAATGTTGGGTCCCGTTTTCGAAACCCAACTCTTCAAACTTAACTATCATCAATTCATTTTCTTGCTCTAATATCACTCATGATGGATCCCGCTTGACTTCGAAATCCAACTCTTGCTCTAAATCAATGTAAACACACGTACATAACTGAACTACTTAAATCTATCATTTCATTTCTTTAAGCAACAGAGTTTGAAATACTTTGCTTACAAATCAAAGCCATATCATTGGCTTATTACAAAAAAAAGAAAATAATAATACAAAAATAGCCAATGAAACAACTCCTTTAGGTTCTTGAATACTTGATCTTCTAGCTATTACCTGAGGATGGGACAGAGAGGGGGGTGAGCTTAACAGCTCGTGGGAACAGTTTATAACAGTAGAATAAGCAAAATCTTGAAAACATTTTTTTTCTTCTTGTCTTAAAAAACTTTCTTTGAATTATAAAAATGCTTACTTTGAAAAATTCTTGCCGTGCAGACAAAATTCACAACTTACAAAACATGAATACATCAACATAACAATTCACAGATGCAATGCACATCAAATGGCTCGAGAGTTCCGTGGAACAAAACAATTAAACCGAAGTTTAAACCGTAAACAAAACGAGTCCATTTTCGAATCTTGTGGGCCCAAGCGGGCAGCCGGGATAAGACTATGCGTCGACGTACACGTGACTAACGAAACATTCCTCTCTCGCCTAAACAAAAGCACACGATCATACTCAAATCAATGTATCGAATGTGCATACTTTTTCATTCATACAAAATGTCATAACATGCTTCAATGACATAATATAAAATGTACACAAACATCATCTCGGACTTTGGGATCTTGGAATGTATAACGCAAGATAAAGCTACGACGAAGCAATAAAAGACAAAACCATAACTATATAAGCGAGCCCAGCCCACCATCTCTAATCAACCGTTTGTTAGCTCTAGTCCATAGCACGGTTCACCAATAACCTACAAATTAAAAAGAAAGCCCCCGCCAAAACTACGAAGGGGCACTTCTTCTCTAATCTCTTTTCCCTAAGTTTCCTGCTCTGCTTAGCCAACATTGGCCAGACGGCAGTTCCATGATGCACGGTGTACTCCAAGGCAGCGGCTTGTTTGATGTTTGCCACCTGCAAAGCTCCAAAATCCACTCCTGAACTGTGAAAACACTGGCGATAAGAAGGGCATTTGCAGGTGCCAAGTCCTTGGGTGTTAAAGACCAGTTCTTGAGCATAATTCCTTGTTGGCTTCCCTTTCTCTGTTAGTACCAACTACGAATTGCAAGTATGACGTTAAGTATGCACTACAACCACGATGATCAATTGTGTTCCATTTCTGCTTTGGATATAAGCACGTCAAGAATTGTTCGATTGAATCAGTCCAATCCACTTGTGTTGCATTCTGCAGATCCATTGAAACAGAAAAGGGGTCGACAAACAGTTATCGGAGAGATTGTCAATCGCACATTATAGCTTAGGCCAGTTTCTGAGTAGAACAGTTGACAACAAAGAAGAGATCTTTGTTGGACTTATTTTTTTTAACATCTCATTATAAAAAATTAGTGTATAATTACCATAAAAGGGTTCAAGTTAATGAAACTAGTTCAATCCAGCAACTCTCGAGTTCTCTTCAAGTTGCATCGTTCAACAAGTTCTACCGGTAGAAGCTATCAAAGAAATGATACAAGATAGATAAGTGAGAGCGTCTAATGCTAAATTACTGTGTTAAAACGAAGAAACTATGATCGGTCTAAATTACAGGGGCCTTTAATGTTTAGGAGCTCATCATTTGAGTTAATTGATTCGAGTTTTCTTTCCCTCCTAAAACATATAAAGAGGAAAACCTAACAGCTTTTAAAATGCATCCCTAACATTCAAACTTTTGCTTGCGCAAAAACAAGTGTCTGAAACAGTTCCACCACATAATATCCTCGAAGATAATGGCTGACTATTGCAGTCATACCAGCATTGTTGTTTAATGCAAACCAGTGAACATCTGGGATATGCCAGAAAGTCTAAGAAAACTAGAACTCCTCCTCACCTAAACAAACAACTTTACACAAATTTTCACAGTAATACAGTGACCACCAATTAAGACTCGTACTGAGAATGATCTATAAAATGTAAATAGAGTAGTACAGGCAAGGCAATTACCAACGTGAATGTAATGTTCTTGCCTCCATACTCCATTTAGCCAAGTATTTTTGCGAGGTTTTGGCTATTAAAAGTTACTCTCTTAAGATATATAAATAAATAAATAAGAAGAGGGGGTTAAAGAGGAAAGGGTTACAAGAATGGTACAAAGCTAAAAAGTTCTCTTGGATAAGCGTTGGGAAGTGAACGAAAAAACAAAACCTAAGGCTTCCATAATTTCATCGTGCAGTCTTCAGAATATGTTGTTACAAGATTCCTGTGGGGATGATGAGTCACGCCAATTACATCCTTCTCATGAACCTGCCAGTCATAGAAGTCAGGAACATTTATATTCGCTTCATATGTCATTGCTATCCCAGATTAAATTTCCTATATCTTTGTTTCTTTTTACAAAATTTTCATGATTCTCTTTTACAGTTCCAACAGATACTAACCTTCATTAGGTGCTCTAGTTTACCAGATTGATGGCTAAAGCAGTATATATTCCTGCATATAAGTTTCAGACAAGGGTTAGAACAGCTTTATTTTCCACCATTAAGGCAAAGTGTCATAGTTTCAACAGTCATGCAAAACAACGAAGATTTTAATAGATTACAAGCGTAATAAGCTTAATATGCCTCACTATCTGATACTCACTTTCTTGTGATCTTGACTGGAGTGTGGATTATAAATTTCTAAATTACTATTGGTCGACATTTCAAAATATGCAATGCAACCATATAAGGATCAATGTCATTCAAGAAGGAACTGAACTTCAGTTTCATCATAGTTATCCGTGATGGTAACTCCAGCATGGGAATGTAACTAATCACTTCTATTCAGTAAGATGTTTTTCAGGTGAAGTTGAAGTACAACAAGAAACTAGCTATCTAGAATAGTTTACAGAAATTATATAGCAACTAATTTTTCAGAAAGTAAAGTCTTATAGGATACCTGTCTTCACCAACACAATAAATCCACTCTCCTTTAGGTGATACACAAGCAGCAACGAAGTCTCCACCTTCTCTTTTACCAGAAGAAAAGCTCTTCACCACCTGCATAATAATGAGTCAAAAGCACAATGTAATAATCTATCAATCCGAAGTTCCAACATAAAGCTGAGTCAAACACGTACGTGGTGCATGAAGTATACAGAAACATTCTTAAAACCAGTAGACATATAAACACCAACAACTAAAATAATAGGAAAACAAAATAAT
>JAOTAW010000008.1:21834050-21849076 GCA_025629945.1 Erythroxylum savannarum | reverse complement strand
GCAAATTCAAGATGTACATGCCATGAAAGTCATATATAAACAAAAGACAATGAGACTGATATAGATGTGTCAGTCTAATAAGGCTCAAAATCTCACAAGCTTTTGTTTACCACTAGTTACTATTCTTCTAAAGATAATGAATATTGACCAATCACAAGGCCAAAAGTACATGCTAAAGTTGCCCTATATTTTTCTAGTCAATTCACACTCTAATTATGATTATATAGTCTTAAAAGCAATAGAGAAAGAGAAATGTTTATTTGTTTGTTTGATTTTGAAAACGCATAAGAAGTCACATAAGCAACAATTTAGTTAAAAATTATGTACAAAACCTAAGCTCTCCACCCCATATTTAAAAATTACATTGTCCCAAATGTAACATCAAATATAAGAAATGAAGCATTTAATGAAAACAGTAAATGTGAGAATGTAAATAAAAAGAAATCAACTCCCCTTAGGTTGCCTCTTAATTAATGCCTTTGTTTATTGTTGTTGGCTCGACTCCATGTTTCCCTCATCAAGTGACCCCATTCGCTTCTTCAAGCATCAATACTTCTGAATCCTTCGTATGGAAACCTTTATAATGCAACTTCAGGTGATGCCTATTTACTTTGAAAGTCTTGTCAATCTTTAGACTCTGTATCTTTACTGCACCAAAAGGAAAGGCATAAGTAACAACAAATAGATCAACCCAACGGGAACACAACTTAGTTGGGAATAATTTGAGCTTAGATGATAGTCCCACCACGAAGCTTTTCCTTGAAATCATTTTGTCATGAAAAGCCTTCTTCTTTTTCTTATATATCATTGTGTTCTAATAGGAGTCATTCTGCATCTCCTCTAACTCTTGCAATTGCAACTTTTTATGCACACCCGCATCATCCAAATTCATCTTGCATCTTTTTATAGCCTTATAAGCCTTATGTTGCAACTCTACCAGAATGTGACACAGCTTCCCAGACACTAGTCTATATGGAGACATCCCGATTGGTGTCTTATAAGTCATCCTATTAGCCCATAATGCGTCTTCCAACCTCAAACTCTAATTCTTTCTATTAGGCTTAACTGTTTTCTCCAAGATTGACTTGATTTCTTGATTTGACATTTTAGCTTGTCCGTTGGTTTGAGGATGGTAAGAGGTGGAAACCTTATGCTTGATGTGATATTTCTTGAACAGTGTTTCCATCACCCTGTTGAAAAAATGGGTTCCCCTGTTGTTGATGATTTCCTTTTTCATACCGAACCTAAGGATGTTAGCTTTAACAAAATCTGCAATGACTTTGGCATCAGTAGTTCTGGTGGCTTTAGCTTCCATTCCTTTGGAATCATAATCGACTATAAGAAATATATAATTAAAACCCAAAGATGGAGGAAGAGGACCTATAAAGTCAATAACCCAAACATAAAAAATTTCACATAAAAGAATAGGAGTTTGTGGCATTTGATCCTTACAGGACAAGTTACTTGATCGTTAACACCTGTCACATGACTTGTAGAAGATGTATGCATCCTTGAACAATGAGGGTCAGTAGAAACCACTCTCCAAAACTTTATGGGTCGTCCTCTTTACTCCAAAGTGTCCTCTATTTTCAAGCACACACCTCCTTATGACTTGGTCTGTACAGTTCGTCTATAGATACGGGCCATCCCAAATGTAGTACTTGGCTTCATTCTTCAACTTACCTCTACGAGCTATTGATAAACCAACAAATAATTTGTTAGTAACTAAGAAATTCACAATGTCTGCATACTATAGAGATGTCAATTTGGTTGAAAATAGTTGTTCATCTAGACATGTATCTCTTAGAGGGATGTCATCATCTTCTCTAATCAAGCTATTGAGGTGATAGCAGCCACATTTTCTGTCCCCTTCTTATCTATTACCTCCAAGTCGAACTTTTAAAGGAGGAGAAACAAGTTATTGATTCCACTTTCGTAGGTGTACGGTGGCATTTAGTGTATGCCATAAGCCTTTAAACCACTATGCGTCCATAATGGAGGAGTTATAATCTCCTGAAGGTTTACTTAAAATGAACGATACCCACAAACATTTTCTTTCCATCATTCCACACCTAATCATCGTCATAGCTCAATCCAACAAGTTGAAAACATTATAGATAAGAATTGAAACATAGACATAAGGCCACATAATACTCCATAAATTAGATGACAAACTAAGCAACAATAAGATATCATAATACTTCAATTAATCAAAATCGCATACCATGAATGAAGTCTCTCATAAAGCATTCACTTTCATGCACAAGTATTTAAGGGTTACTCTCAATCATCTTCTTATGCATGTCTCTTAACATAAGCTTGCATCTTATCTACTTCTCCACTACTCCCATCTATGGTATATCCATGAATCAAAAAAGTCTTTATTCCTTTGGTTATAATGGGGCCAGGGCCAAGGTATAAAGTAGGCTATGAAAGAAAGGATAGGAATTCAAATATTTAATAAATAGTAGAGCAGAAACTACAAATATTACAATCATCATTGGCAAAATTTATTGAGAACATGCCCAATAATCATAATAATTAGGAAACTCCACCAACTCTATTATCACAATTTCCATCATTCTTTCACCTTGAAAACTGAAGTGAACACGCTTTATTTATTAATATTATATATATATATATATATTGATTTTTTTCGAAAGCATACTGCTTAAATTACAATAGAAAACACTGCCACACTTCTTCCATTGTATACCTATCAACAAGAATATTGAATGCATAGCGTTTATAGCTTTACTAACCATTGAACAAGCGTAGATTTGTTTTTCTTGGTTCAAGGTTCTTTGGAATAGGTTTACAAAGAAAAAGGATCAAATACAATCACTAGGCACAAAGGGTTTACTAGGAGATTGATATATAAAAAGGGTTAGCTATTTGGCTCAAGCTCAATCCTAGTGCATTTTATCACTTTCATGAACATACCATAATATGATTATGTAACCTCAAAAAGATGCGATGCAAGTTCTAGAAGTAAATGTACATAGAAGAGAAAATTGTATCACTTATTAATCATATTATGCATCTTATTTAAGATCAATCACACCCATAATACAATTAACTCATCAAATTGGATTATAGCGACAGTTAGAACGTGAAAGATGTATACGTATGCAAACATGCCTAGTGAAAATATGCACAATTAGTTAATGCAAAACTACACGAAACAAGGTTTTTCTAAATAGAAATTGTAGAATAATTCCATACACAATAATGCGTGCAAGATCATCAATTTATCCTCCCCCACACTTAGAATCAACATTATCCTCAATGTTGGGTAAGATAAAAAAATAATACAATTAACTAAATGTAAAGTAAAGGTAAAGAAACCCCTCGAAATAGCCAATGGACCAAATTTCACACCCTATATTCATATCGCAATCTTATGAACCTATGATATCATTTTCGTTAAAGAGGTGGCTGTCGCTCCATGAAGGCCCTCAACATATCTTCCATTTTGGCTTGTAAAGCTGCGAGATTGTCCACTTTAGCTCGAAGATCTCTAATTTCTGCTCGGGCTTCTTGCATCTAAGCTAGATTCTGATTATCCCTTGGAGCTGGATTAGTTGTTGATTGTTATGTAGCAAGGGCATTCGGATTGTCCCTCTCCTGATATAGATTGACCCACCTATTAGGAGCATCTTCTCTGTATTCAAATTCCCTTATTTTGTCGGCATTGATAACATCCACCTTAGTAGTATAAGACACTTCTTCATCTCTTTTAAGGACCTTGAGATGCCTAAATAGTTGGCTTAATAATACTGGAAATACAAACCTCTTTGTCTCAACCTTGTGGTGCACCACTTGCCACATAGAGGTCATCATCATTTGGCCAATAGTGATTCCCTAGAATTGGTCATCATGGAAAAACATTTTGTCCAGAATGTATAAGTCTTCGTTGCGAAGGTATCCTAAATCACTGGCCTTAGTCATTACATTATGTTCCAACAGGAAAGCTACCAACCTAGGTCCGATGTTAAGGTATTTGCAGTACATAAAAAATTGCTAATTTGTAAATCGCTGAGTGGCTCTAATCCCTAGTTGAGACATAGCCTCGTCTTTATCCCATTGACTATCACTTGAACATTTTTCTCGTTTATCGAAGGATGGGACATTGCCTCCCACTGGCAGCTCTAAATGTCCATTGATCAGCTCTTTTGTTATAACCACTGCTCTCCCATTGACTCATGAAGTGAGCACAAGTGTTTATTTATCAGCTTCTGCACTAAGGTTAGCATAAAATTGCTTTGGCTGGTTCTGCATCGCTTACCTGTAACAGTGTTAGCATAATATATACTCCATATATTCAGAGGGTGACTCACAAAACATACTAACAAACACGACACCACCCACCGTTAGTGACAGACACTCCCCCCAAACTCTGCCATGCACGTTAGGATGTACTCTGATCAATATAATCATATGTATAAGGAGACCTACCGGTGTACCACAGGCTAAACAACAATTAATACATAGGTGCACCATATTTCTATACCAATTCAGTTCATGTTCAAATTTCATTATCGTGTCAATCTAGTGTATATGAAAATTCAATTTGATGCCATCTCAAAGCATATATCTAAATCTCATAAAAATTAGATTATTCATAAACATACTTTTCATGATAAAGTAGAAACCATTTTTCTTTCATAAAATCAATTTAAAGATACACTCACAGTTTTGCACACTTATTTCCAAATACACACACGTGTTCGATGACTCTCCTTTACCTACACGAAATGCAATTTTCTTAGGCATTTATTACAAATTAGGAAATAAGGCATTAAGACTATATATTCGGTTTAACTGAATTCAAGATTTGTATTTTATCGTGTAACACGTATGCTAATCATATTTCTGCTTACTTCCGTAAGCTAACCTATTGGTCACTATTTTCAAATCTTACTTCAAAAGTCACTTAGGTACCATATTTTATCCATTCTAACTTACCAATTCCTTCAAAACACAATCTCACCCAATTTAATTAACCATATCATAATCATGCACGACGAGTCACAGTTATGCATGTCCAGAATTCATACCTCCATTTTTTCCTTAATTTTCACATAGTAAAAGTTCAAATTAGGTTTTGAGGTCTTCTAGACATTTATTCCCCTATGTCTACAGTTTCTACACCATGAATAATCATGTCATTTCAACTTATAAATCATGAAAAATGTACCAAATATCATGAGCTATTTCAATACAGGGATAGTATCAAGTTACCACTTGCAATCTCAAATTTCAATATCATTCATCCCGAATTAGGTCTACATCTCTTCTAGAGAATTTTAGTACTATGTATTAGGTGTCAGTTCCAATTGATATCACTCAATTTGGACATCTATATGCCGAGTTAGGGTTAAAACATTGGGACTGGGTTAAGTTAACCTAAGATAGAATCCCACTGCACTTTCTTCTCTTGTCATATTCAACTAATTATATACAAAGAAACATCAAAGTAATACCAAGACAACATTGATCTTAAACACGTCCATCTCACCCAAGAAAAACCCATAAAAATTAGGAATTTAAGCTAGGAAACTTACCACTTTTTCCTCCTAATCTCTTAGGAACAACAATCCTAAGTCAAGATTTCTTCAATTTCTACTCCAAATCCACCAAAAATTGCAGCTCTCTTCTTCCTCTTCTCCTTGGATGAATTCTCCCTCTTTCTCTCTTCTTTTCTCTCTTTCTTTTTGGTTCTCACGAATCCTCCTTTCAAATGAACCAAATTTTGTCTTCTTTTGCCTTTTTATACTACTTTAATACTTTACACATGACATTTTCTTTTTAAACATCTTAAATGACTCATCATCATCTAATTTAATGTTTCTTAAACCATATGGAGTCTTGTAATTTTTCAATAAATGCAAGTCATTTGAAATTTATTAATTAACTTCATTTATGTAAAAACGCCAATTTGCCCTTTCATGAATTACTACACTTATAAATCAAATAAAATACCAAAAATATTCCAAAACCGTCTCACCATCAAATTGAGTATGGGATACTTTAATTAGGATCAATATTTATTGATTGTATGCTTTTAAAATTTTTGAATGGGTTTAAAATCATCAATATCCATTATTTTCCAAAAAGGGCATTTTAGTCCAATAATTTCAGATTACCTGAATTCTATTCAAACAACCTTTGTTTTGATCTGTTTCCATTCCTATGGACTCCAATCCTAATTCTGTAGCTCTTCATTATATTTTGAAATTATTTCGTAACTTTTCACTTGTCCGAAAGAATTTTTGAATTGAATTCGGAAACCACTAAATGTCACTAAAATCGTTTGGATTTCATTTCAAAGTATCGTCTAAATCTCCAAAGCATATTTCGGGGCTTTTAAAGCTCATTCAGACTCATTTTGTAGCTTTTTATAGTTTTTGGACATTTTTTGAGAAATTTTCGGTCGAGTCTAGAACCATCTCTGGTCTATTCGAGATCTTTGTTATAACCTCAATAATACATTTAAACACTTAAATTACTCTAGTACACCATAAATAAAACACAATCTATAAAATACATGTACAACACATTACATAGTACAAAAATCAAACTAGGATATTACAATACTTATCTAGCTATAGTGTGTTATTATGGTTCTAATGTATGATATAGTCAAGTTTAGCATATACTATTTTTGGCTAAGAAAGGATTACGTAGCTAGGGAGAAGGTTATAACAAAAGATAACCATATAAATAATATTAAACAAAAAAAAGTATTGTATATATGGGAAAAGTTAGTTCTCTTTGTGCAACTCTGAAAGTAATACCTCAAAGTAATTTTACTTTTTTGGTACTTGCATTTTTTTCAATTATTGTTTGGGTTTTGGGTACCATATTTGGGCAAGAAAACATGAATTTTAAAAGTTATCATATTTGATATCAATATTATATCATACAAAAACTAACATTAGTACCAGTTATGATATAATAACTTTCTTTTAAATCCTAAAACTATAGTAAAATCGTTGTCGTCACCCATGTTCACAATAACAATCATTGCTACTACCACGATTGTTCATTCCTATGAATAACCATACTTCTTTCCACTTATGATAATGAATCATTTCCAACTAGCATCAACTTTAGGTTGATGTTGCTATCTTTTTGTAACGCCATCATCTCGTGTCTCTTCTAACAATAATCATAAGGTGAGAAGCAATAACTACTTCCTTCTTCTTATTGGGAAATCAGGACAAGATTTGATCTTTCGCAAAACAAAATATTTTCATTTGATTTCTAAAAAGTCAAGATAAATTAAATTATATAAAATAATTAACAAATAAAGCATAAATTATAATTCATACCTTATGTTGAAGTTTGATCCTTTTTTTCTCATTTCTCTCAAATTGTTTCTAAAATTGGCTTATCTAGATGACCATAGCCATATTAGTGTCTGACCTCTAATAGTATCCACATAATATGCTGAGAGAACTCTATAACTATAGCAGAGAGGGTTAGGTAAGGAGTGCAAGCTTCCTTAGTGCTTAAGCCTATTTATAATAGGTTTTAGACATTGTACTAATTTAATTGAAATTAAATACTAGTTTTAATTAAAATTTAATTATAATTATAACAATTCTAATTAAATATCAATTATGTCCAAATAAGATCCAATATCTCATATTGATACTTAATTATTAAGATCATAAAGTTTCTCAAACTTTAAATTTAAGCCTAACTTCAATATAATATATTTTCTCTTTTAAAACTATTCTTTGTGTGTGACCCACTAGGTTCCCAAATATGTTGGAAATGGATATAAAATATAACCCTAAATAATATTTGGGATTATATAAATTAAACTCCATTCATTTATCTTTAATTCTCTAATTAAACAATTTATATCCATAAATTAAGAATTGACATCTAACAATGCATCATAATAACCCAAATATTTAGAAATATCAAAAGAGTTTTGGCTAACCTTTTTATGCAGGATTCTTTCGTATAAGCCAATTGTTTAAGTATCTTATATTATACCACCATATGACGATCTACTGTTAGGATAGTGTTTTAGTAAGAGAATTCTACAAGATTCTCTATAGTGAGAACATGTTTAAATCTTATCACTTTCATCGTAATTATCATCATAATTAAGAGAAATTGCTTAAATTATACTTAGATCTTTAATAAGATCTTAGCTCCTTTTACATGACCAATGGATCTAACATGCTACAGTATATTATTATCTTGAACAGTGCAAGAAAGTGAAGAAACTACATCAAGATCATTAAATAACTTATTAATCCAAATAATTATTTCCACTATTAAGGCTTAATTAGTAACCGTTTCTATATTGGAATCTTTCTAATCTAAAAGTAATATTATTCTAAGTAAAATATACATTTATTAGGATTTACTTCTAAAGTTAATATCTATATAACCTTGAACTCAAATATCAACTCATTTATAGAAAAAGGATATCTTTAATACTTCATAAGTATCAGATACCTCAAATACTAAACAATTTTAGTACATTTATGTATTTAGACATAAAATAGGTAAATAAATTCTAGATAGGTAAACAAATTCTAATCTATCTTTATATATCTAATTCTTAGAATTAATTTGTTACCTTTTCATATCCAATATGAATTTTTCTTCGACAATTATATTTCAACAATTGAACATATGAATTGTTTTTCTTTCTATGTGAAAGGACCCATCCCGAAGTTCCCTTTATGGAACTTGAGTAGAGGCCTCCTAATGACCACGGTAGCCCTCTAATCAATATCTGACTTGACCAAAAGGTTCCCACAAAGCCAAGTTGTTCAACAATTTAGAACCTTTTATACTTTAATAATTAAAAGCGCGGAAAATAGTAGGAGCTTTTTTTTATCATTTTATTGAAAATTTTGGCAGCATGACAACTGTATTTTGACATTCCTATAATTTTTAAAAGCCTTGTAAAAGTTGAAAACACTTTTATATTCACACCAATTTCTCAACTACAAATTTAGGACTTTAAGTCCACTCACAAACAACCCAAATAAATAATTGTCAATAGTCATTACAATAAAATTTTAAAAGCTAAGACATGTTCATGCATTTCATTTAAAAGCTTTTATAAACATCCTTTTCATTACACAAATGTATACAACAAAATGACACAAGCATGGCAACACTTGACGATACATCTAATCTTGAGGTAGACTCCCAATTACTGCAACTCCTGTAAGCATACCTGGGGTGGTTTGTTTAAAAACATAAAAATTATGGTAAGCTAAATGAGCTCAGTGAGTGTAATCAGTTTATAGAAAAATTGAACTTTTCATAAAAATATAACTAATCTATTCCATACAATCATAAAGCTCATGGTAAAACATTTTCTATAACAATTTATTCATGCATCATCAAATCTAGCAATAACATAACATTTCGTAAAGCACAATTTCAACTTTTCTTATATACTATTTCCAAATGCTTTTTGAAATTAAACTCATAACACAAAAGTTTCCATTTCCAATTTTCCTTAAACAATAAACGGTGGTGGTAATAAGTTTTCTGAAAATTTTTATACAGAAAATAAGTCATCCACTAGAATTGGTACTATATGATACCTCTCAAATCACTTTTAAAATAAATATTGCCGACATTATTATTACATGACTTTTCGTACTCAACGTAGCCCGCCACTATTTTCTTTATCATACAATACACTAGGCCTAAAGTCACGGAGCTGTTTTTGCATCGCTTACCCGCGATCGATTAACCACTAGTTACGGAGCTAGTTTTATATCGCTTACCTGTAAAAGGTTAACCGTTATATATTGATAGTTACGGAGCTGGTTCTGCATCGCTTACCCATAACAAGTCACAGAGCTAGTTCTACATCTCTTACCCATGATTGGTTTAACAACTATTTAAGGTGTTGGTTCTATATCACTTACCCGTAACAATTTAACTGCTTTGAATATACCGATATAATAACATGTATAAAGCCTAGCGATGTACCATAGGAAAAGGCAACTCTTACATTTACGACTCATCTTATTTTCTAAATTAAGTATGGGAGGATTCATAATTGAATTATTTCATTAGAACTCCCAATCATATAAAATTTAACTTTCAATTTAAAACTCATATATTGCCAAAGCATACACTTATGCTAGAAATATTCATTTGTAAAATATCATTTACATAAAACTCAGTATAAATATTCATTTCATGATCAAATGAAAACCATTTGCATAAACTCAATTTAAAGAACACTTACATGTCATCAATTCTTTTGCAAATAATTAAGTCATATAAAATAGTTAAAATACACTCACAACTTGCTAGTTTCCTTTTCACCACTTCGAAAGCCTTCAATTGGCTTTGTTTTTCGATCCAAAAACCTAATACCAATACATTCAACTCTTTAATACATTTTTCAATTAAATATACCATAAACCATGTCAACTTCATTACTTTCCACATACACTGTAGATCCTTAATCACATTCACATGGTTATTACTTCATAACCATATTTTATACTAAAAATGCCCTTAAGGTTAAACTTAACAAATTATTTAGCTTAAACTCTTCCAATTGAATTTCATTTGATTTGTAACACTTAAAACCAATCCAAATTCACTCCTATGACATTTTAATACACACATTTAAGCCATAAAATTTCATTAACAATTTTTTTTACAAAATCAAGCACTCTAGGCTAAATCTCAACCAAAAGCAATTCTAAATCAATTATTTTTCATTTCTTTACTTCATTAGCATTAAAATAATGATATGAACAACATAAAACATAAAAAAGGATCATAACACATTAAAAACCCTAACCTTGGCTGAAAACTCATATAATCATTTCCATTGTTTTTCTTTCACTCTTTCTTCATTAAAGCAACTTCCTAATGCCATTCATTACTCGTAAATCATCAAATAACAACATAAGACAGTTTAGCCAATAGATCTTACCTTTGACCAAGTTTGACCAAGGTTCCCTATACTTGATTCATGTGATTTTTCTTCTCCCAATTACTTCCAGTGCAATAAAACCTTGATATTACATCAAAAGGGTATAAATCACACCATCAAAACCAAATCTAACCTAACCTAATAAATTAGATTTTTCAACAAGATTAGTAAGCTTACCAACCCATTTTCTTCTTCTTCTTCACTTGAACGACCATGGAACTTAATTGGAGGTAGAAAAGCATGAAAAATGATTTGGATCACTTCACTTTGGCTTAACCGTAGCTCTCTCTTCTCTTTTCTTTTTTCTCTCTTTCTCTACGTTTCTCTCATCAATGCCAGCCACTAACGTTTAAAGACGATGAAGGCTTTGTTGAATTACAATTTGACCCCCATTTCCATTATAATTACACCTTTATGATTCATAACATCTTATAATTACAACTTTACCAAAATGTCTCATATTTACACTTTTACCCATGCCATTTGTCACCATTTAATTGTTCTCTTCTAATGACTCATCATTCCACTAACTTCTTGTAAAAATACCAAATTCTCCTTTAATGCATTTAATTCACCAACTAATCAAATTAAAATTTGAAAATATTAAACAACCGTCTTATTATCAAATTGACCAAAAAATACTTGAATTAGGGTCAATAATTATTGATTGGATGCTTTTAAAAAAATTCAAATGGGTTTAAAATCCTTAATACCCATTATTTTCCAAAAATGGCATTTTAATAAACTTTCGAAACATCCGATCGGACTTATTTTCGAACCATTTAAACTCAATAATGCATTTAGTATCATTAAACTCCAATACCTATTTTGGGTGTGTTTCAAATTTTCGAGGTTAGGTCCCCAATACCACTATTTAAGCAGATTCACTATTCATCCAAAAATATTATTCACTCAGATTCACAGTTCATCTAGAAATCATCCGGATTTCATTGAAAAGTATCACCTAAATCCTCAAAGTACATTTTGAGACTTTTAAAGTTTGTTCAAACTCATTCTATTACTTATCGAAGTTTTCGAAAATTTTCTAAGAAATTTTAGGTTGAGTCCAGAACTATTTTTGGTCTATCTGTGATCTCTGTTATAACCTCAATAATACATTTAAAGGCTTAAATTACTCTAATACACCATAAATAGAGCATACTTTATACAATGAATGTACAGTACATTACATAGTACAATTATATCGAACTGGGATATTATAAATTCTCCCCTCCATATAGAAATTTTGTCCACGAAATTATAAACACATTTAGTGTTCTAAAAAAAATATGGATCTTGACTTTGTATCCATTCTTCGTGCTTCCACTATGTCAATCACTTAATAGGGACCAACATATTGTGGGCTTAACTTGTCACAATGTCTAAAACAGGCTATTCCTTTACATGATGATATTCGCAAATTTTTTTTGATTTTTTTAAACTTTAACTTCAAATTCTTCCTCAATTTCCAAACTTAGCTCTGCTGTCAATTTTAGGTACTATCACTTTGACCCTCATACTTTTGATCTTATTTAATATATACTTTTCTATCACTATTTTCATACCTTTTTGATCTTAATGCACTTTCAAGGTATAATGCGTCTTTGTGAGTGAATTGATATAGAATTTCTTTTTCAAGTGTAGCCATGACTAGTACACACAATTCTTGACCTAACACCAATGTAATGTTACCTCTCAATAAAATGCCCTCGGAATTTGCAACTTATCTCTACATGAAACTCCTTTATTGAAATCATTTCTTTCGCTTTCTCAGTAATAATCAGTCTAGTAACAACTTTGCTAACTTAACCATACATGAAACCATCCATTTAACATTATCCCGATTCACATTTACTTAGATTACTACTAATAAAACTTTGATTGGGATTCTCCACAAAACAATTGTTCTCATATCCTTCTGAATAATAAACATTTCCTTTCTCGTTGTATCTAATTATAAACAAAACTCAATCATATTTTTCTTATATTTCTTATGCCTCATATGGACTCCTTAGCATTCGAATCTAAAATCCATAACCATTAGTGAACTATTTATTATACCTTTGTCACTTCCCATCATATTCTTTAGAAACAAATCAATCATTTAAGATCATATCGTAAAACACTATCATAATATCATATTCACGTAGAAACCATTCAATTAGTTCAGAGTTCAAATGTTACTATCTCATAATGCAATTTCGAGCTTATCAAACCTCAATTTCTTCAAACAGGGAGTATACCTCATACTTCCACTGCGTAACTCTAATGTTCAATAAAAATATCTTTATTTTTTCATTTCTAACACTACAAAACACTGATGTGATTTGAGGTACCTAAGAACTGAATCTGGGACTTCATTACTTACTAAAAGAATTTTAATTATCTAAAATCTCCATGTCATACTTGTTCAAAGGTCTCATACAAAATTCTTATCATTTTTCCAATCATCAATTATAATTATTTGTAATATAATACCCCTAGGTTCTATTGAGACAATTTTCCATTATGGATCAAAACTTATCACTACAATTTCCTTAAAAATTTTACCACCATTTGTACTCATCTGATTTTCAAAAAACAGCACGATTGACTTACATCAAAAGGAACTTAAAATAGTGAATGTTCAATACTTAGAATCGATATCCTAATACACACATAATTGGAAGCTTATAGTAAACTGATTATTGCTCCAAAAAATATTGTTCAATCATTAATCTTGATTAAAGATTCCATCATAATGTCATCCATAACATTACTTGGTGTGAATCCACAAATCATCATATAATCAAAATAGACTTGACCTTAAAAATAAAATTTTATGCTAAAATTGATTAATCAATCACTCTATAAGGTCATAACATTTAAACATATCAAAATTTAGTCACCAATTACTCGTATCAATAATTAATCCTCAATGAATTCAACCGTAATAAGTAATTTCATCCTCTAGATATATTCACAAATTACTTTTCTAGTATTAAAATGTTAAATAACCTCATAAACTTTTGTAATTATTGAGTCATAGAACTAAATATATTGTATAGTAATTTCTTAGTACTTTTTTAGCTATCATGGCTAATATGCTAAGAGATGGGAGCATTCTACATTTTCTACATAATGTAGATCTAACTTCCCTTATAGGATCAACTCATTAGAGAGCTTCTAATTCTAACTACTATGTAACTACCGCTACAAACATTCTACATTATTTGCATAGCTTAGGCGAAAGTAGTTATTATCAAATGGCACTCTAAAAGCTCCAACTTCATACTAATCTATCTAATGAAATATTTTAACACATTCAAGTGCATAGTTCTGGGATCGATCTCAATAAATTCATCACTACTGGTACCAATCACCATACTGAATGTATCCTCATCATCTTGTTGGGTTACTGCAATTACCCCAGCTTATGCAGGTGATCTCCTTCCACGTTAGTTACACCTTAGTATTGAGCTCCTAGTGTTTTAGGAGCCTCTAGACACTGTAGGTGATTTGACTAACCTCTGACTATACGATGTTTCTCATCTCATCCTTCTATCACCAAACCATCAAAATTTATTATTCTTATCCCGATCTAACCAAATTAGGGAACTTTTGGGGCATCTACTGTTGGACCCCAAACCAGTTTAATTATTTTGATGCCTGATTTTTTATTTTCAAGTAGTATGCGATCAGTTAAATTGAAATTGAAGGTTGCTAAGGTTTAGAATTTTGTTTAAGTTTGATTAAAGTTTAATTTGTGGCCTAAATTAGGATTAACGGGATTAAATGAATCAAGGGCATTTTGGGAAGACCACTTGGGTCTTAGAATTTTAAAGCTTAAGTTGGAGGTCATAAGGGTCATTGTGCTAGCATTAAGAGAGTTAGAAACATAAAAGAAAATAGAAGAATAAGAAGAAGAAGAGAAGTGTCGTTGAAGGGGAGAAGAGAAGAAGAAAATTAGGGTTTTGCCAAATCTGGAGATTTCAGCTTTCCAAGTAAGTTTTAATCAGTTTCTTTGCTTCTAATTGGTTGTTTGAGCTTGATTTAGTGATGATTTACAACTGAAATGAGAATTGTTTGAGTGTGG
>JAOTAW010000008.1:21706917-21718496 GCA_025629945.1 Erythroxylum savannarum | reverse complement strand
AAATAAAATGTCACGAACATGCACATTCAAAAAAGTGCATAAAACCTCACAAAAATGCACATTCTGCGAATTTTTTGGAAACATGTATAAAATATTGCAAAAATGCACATTCAAAAAAATACATAAAACGTCACAAAAATGCACATTCTGTGACGTTTTTTGGAAACGTGCATAAAACGTCATGAAAATGCACATTCTGTGACGTTTTTTTGGAAACGTGCAGAGAAAGTCACGAAAATGCACTTTCAAAAAACGTGGATAAAACGTCACAAAAATACACATTCTGTGACATTTTTTTGAAACGTGCATAAAACGTGACGAAAATGTACACTCAAAAAACGTGCATAAAATGTCAAAACAATGTAAATGCTGCGACGTTTTTTAGAAACATGCATAAAACGTCACGAAATGCACATTCAAAAAACGTGCATAAAACGTCGCGAAAATGCATATTCTGTGGCCTTTTTGGAAACATGCATAAAACGTCACGAAAATGCATATTCTGTGACATTTTTTGGAAATGTAAATAAAATGTCACGAAATTGCACATTCTGCGACATTTTTTGGAAACGTGCATAAAACATCACAAAAATGCACATTCTGTGATGTTTTTTGAAAATGTACATAAAACATAACGGAAAAGCACATTTTGTGACGTTTTTTTGGAAACGTGCAGAGAATGCAACGAAAATACACTTTCAAAAAACATGCATAAAACGTCATGAAAATGCACATTCTGTGACATTTTTGGAAACGTGCATAAAACGTGACGAAAATGTACACTTAAAAAATGTGCATAAAACGTCATGAGAATGCACATTCTGCGATGTATTTTAGAAACGTGAATAAAATGCCACGAAAATGCACATTTAAAAAATGTGCATAAAACGTCATGAAAATGCAAATTCTGTGACATTTTTTGGAAACGTGCATAAAATGTCACGAAAATACATATTCTGTGATATTTTTTGGAAACGTGCATAAAACGTTACGAAAATGTATATTTTGTGACATTTTTTGGAAACGTGTTGAAAATGTCACGAAAAAGTACATTCAAATAACATGCATAAAACGTCACGAAAATGCACTTTCTGTGACATTTTTTGGAAAAGTGCATAAAACGTCAGAAAAATACATATTTTGTGACGTTTTTTTGAAACGTATATAAAACGTCACGAAAATGCACATTCTGTGATGTTTTTTGGAAACGTGCATAAAATGTTACAAAAGTACACATTCTGTGACATTTTTTGAAAAGCTGCATAAAATGTCATAGAAATGCACATTCAAAGAAGGTGCATAAAATATCGCAAAAATGCACATTCAAAAAACGTCAAGAAAGTGCACATTTTGCGACGTTTTTTAGAGATGTGCATAAATCATCTAAAAAATGCACATTCAAAAAAGGTGGATAAAATGTCACGAAAATGCACATTCTGCGACGTTTTTTGAAACCGTGCATAAAACGTCACGAAAAGTCACATTCTACGATGTTTTTTTGAAACATGCATAAAACGTCAGGCATATGCAAATTCAAAAAACGTGCATAAAACATCACGAAAATGCACATTCTGTGGCATTTTTTGGAAACATGCATAAAATGTCCGAAAAATGCACGTTCTTTGACGTTTTTTGAAAGCGTGCATAAAACATCACAAAAAGACACTTTCTGTTGCATTTTTTAGAAACGTGCATAAAACGTTACAAAATGTACATTTTGTGATGTTTTTTGGAAACGTGCATAAAACGTCACGGAAATGCACATTCAAAAAACGTGCATAAAACGTCATAAAAAGGCGAATTCTGCGTCTTTTTTTGAAACGTGCATAAAACTTCATGAAAATGCACATTCAAAAAACGTGCATAAAACGTCACAAAAATGTACATTCTGCGATGTTTATTAGAAACGTGCATAAAACGTCACAAAAATGCAGATTTTGCAACGTTTTTTTGAAACGTAAATAAAACGTCACGAAAATGAACATTCTGCGAATTTTTTAGAAACGTGCATAAAACATTACAAAAATGCACATTCAAAAAAAATACCTAAAACGTCACAAAAATGCACATTCTGTGACGTTTTTTGGAACGTGCATAAAACGTCACAAAATGCACATTCTGTGACATTTTTTTAGAAACGTGCATAAAACGTGACAAAAATGCACACTCAAAAAATGTGCATAAAACGTCATGAGTTTATGCACATTCTGCGACGTTTTTTAGAAATGTGCATAAAACGTCATAAAAATGCACATTCAAAAAACGTGCATAAAACGTCACAAAAATGCACAAAGGACCATTACTACCTTATGAAGATATATGTAAGAAGTATCTCTTAGAGATATTTATTAACTTGCGTTAGCTTCTCTTGATAAACTCTATGATCAATAAGCATGTTTCAAGAACATGATTAAAAGTGGTCCTCTCTTAAAAATGTCTTGCAAAAGCCTTATTTACAGATCAAGTGTAAGGAGAAAAAAGACTGTGAATGTCATACCAAAAAGAAATATCATCACAAAAAGTTCTCATACATATGATCTAAGAAATTTCAAGTTTATACTGGAGGTTATCAAAAGCCGTTTAGAAGAAGTAAATGACGCAGATCAGTTTGATTCTTTAAAAGAGAACTCTTCATACTAAAAAGCATATCAATGTTTCATTTATGACAAGCCAAGACATTTTGCTAGATAATGTCCTCTTAAGAAGAAAAGAGATTTAAAATTGATGGAATCTATTGAGGCAATTATGCCAATCCATGACATTAATAACATTGAAGACATCATTTAAGAACAATCCAGTGAAGATTAGGAAACCAAATTTGTTGTACCTATTGATTCCTTTGATGGTAAATTTGACTCATCTAAAGATTTAATAGATGAAGATATTGAAGATGATAATCTATACATGCTACAACAACCACGTTTTACGATGGATCTAAAACCTAAGACCATCCTTATTCCTTGTCCTTATTTTCATATCCAATTGTTACAATAAGAGAAATATGATAAGCCAATTAAGGTTATAGGATACACGGATACTGGATCTTGTTGAAATATTATAAAGCTTAGCTTCTTTCCTCCTGAAGCATGGATATCTTATGATGAATATTTTATCGCCGCTGATAGAAACTCATTCAAAATTGGGCTTATCACACAAAGAAAAATCAAGATAAGATTTTCCCTTGATTATATTATGTAGACAAAAGTCTGATAGTCATATCGTTGGCCTAAATATCCTGATTGGAATGAATGTATATTACAAGGCATCTCCTCTACAAATTCTTCTTACTGGTATTAAATGTTGAGTCAATTTTAGTGACTATACCAATATATGCGATATGTTTGAACTCATTCAGATACCCTTTTAGTACGAAATATTGAGAGATTAGCTTTATAAGCATTTTCTTGAGAAACATGCACAGTTCTCACACTTTCATCCTCTTTGGAAGAACCCACAATTCTTTATTCATCTACCATTCAAAAAGAATGAAGATATCAATACTACTAAGGCCACTCACCTTAGAATGAATCCTGATGACTTGAGGCTGACATAAAAAAAAAATGTGTTATCCTGATTCAATAAGGATTAATTGAGCCCATAAAAATCAGATTGGGCTTGTCAAGCTTTTTAGATAAACAAAATGTTGAACAACAAAGAGGGAAAAAGAGCTTGGTTATTGACTGTAAACCTCTTAATGCATTTATTCAGGATGATAAGTTCCCACTGCTAAAGATCAATACTCAAGTTTTATTTCTAAAGAAAGCAAAAATCTTTTCAAAGTTTGACCTAAAGGTAGGATTTTAGCAATTGGAAATTGACCCACAAGAAAGATACAAGACAACTTTTTTCATTCCTGATGCTCAATACCAATGAATTGTCATGCCATTTGGACTTAAAGTCCCTTCATCACTATTTTAAAGGGCTATGACAAAGATCTATGAGCCTGCCTATTCTTTCTAGTAATTTGATCTACATTGACGATATCTTATTATATTATAAGACTCATAAAGATTATAAAGCACTACTTTAATCTTTCCTGGATCTTACCAAATAATATGGAGTCATGCTTTTAGCTAAAAAGAGTCATATTAGATCAACCTAGATAGAATTTCTGGGTATGAGCTTTCATGGTTGTTATTATCATCACAACCTACATATTGTTAGTGAATTATTACATTTTCCTAATGCAAATCTCAGCCAAAAAAAAATTAATCAAATCCTTATACTTATTAATTACATTAGGGATTTTATTACACATATGGATAATTATGCAAGTTCTTTATCAAGATTGCTAAGAAAGTATACACCAACATGGAGTAAAGTGCAAACCAAAGTGATCCAATACCTAAAACAAGTGAGTCAGCATCCACCCTCTTAAAAGAGTCCTGGAAAAAGGCAATCCATCTTTCAGACAAATGCTAGTGACCATATTTGGGGTGCCATCTTAATTGAAGAAGTTGATGGAAAATATCATTATTGCAGTCATGCTAGTGGCCAATTTAAGGAATTAGAAAAACATTACCACATCATCTACAAAGAGATTTTGGTTGTAAAGAAAGGCATTGAAAAGTTTAATTTCTATCTCAATCTTTATCACTTTGTGTTAGAAATAGACAATACATCTTTTCCAAAAATCCTTAAGCCTTACAAGAAGATATTGCCTGGCAACCAATTACTTCTTTAGAAAGATTGGTTTTCTCACTATAAATTCACAATCTGCCATATTAATGGTCATCATAACAAGCTACTTGATTTCCTCTCAAGACGTTGAACGCCAATCCAACTTCTCACTCATACCTTAAGAAAAAAAACAATTCCTCTCATCATCCTCCGAATTATAAATATTCCAGTTAAGAAATCTTTTCCTCCAATAACTAGAAATCCCCCTACTAACTTAGAATAAATTATTGTTCTTATAAGGAAAAGTCTATTTTATTACCTTCATCTTATTCTGACCACTTTGAACATTCCTCCATATGTACACCATTTTGAAATTCTGACTCCTTATCACACTTTACACCATCTCTATGATTTTCTTATTGAACCAACTATGTGGCATCTTTGGGCTTTATTTGCCTTTTATGCATGTCCTATTGCTTTATCTTCCTTACATGTTTCTCAACGTTAAACTAATCCCACCAATGCTAGTTCTCTATTATGGACAGTTTTAGAATGGTTACAACCATTGATAAATTGACATATTCAATTGGGTCAGATACATAACAGATATCAGCTATGGAGTATTCCTCTGACATAACAAAAAGCTCAATCTTTCTTCATAGTCCATTGCCCCTATAGTATGACTGAAAATGGTTATGTATACATCATTAATCATTTTCAACTTTGGAAGACATCCATTGATTGGCCTTAAAAATAGAAAACCATCATATGTGATCTCTATCATTTTCTTGATCACATCAATTGTCATCCAAAATTTAACAAACTTACTACCTAGACATCTTTAGGTCCGTACCCTAAAGATTTTACTTTACCATAACCCATTTCATAAACTATTGGTTACTGGTCTTCATTTGATTAGTTTGCTCGCATGAATTTCAATATGCTGGCAGGGGAATTACTATATCCATCTAGATTCGAACCCAAAAAGAACTTATGAAATTGGATAAAACTTCACTGCTCATAAGCCTAAAAACCTTCCAAACTATTTTTAGGACGCTCAAGAGCTATAGCCCCCAATTTGGACAGATGTCGAAATAACCCATTTCATTAAAGAAACGAAAAAATTGGATGATGACGTGTTGGTATCATATGAAGATAATGGACCTCGATCCTTGTCAGCATCACTCTGTTGAGAGATTCTTTCTTATCGTTTATATATATTATTAGGACTTAGTGTCTTCTAATAATTTTTACTTTCACTATGCAATTTTGTATTTTAGTTTACATTATTGTACTATATGGGGTTGTTTATATCTTTATTCAAAAGTTGTTTGTCTTATTCCTCCTTGCTAGTTCTATAAAAGCAAGGTCTCTCTTCCTTTGTAAACAATGATTGAATCACTAATATCAAGTGTGTTTTCTATTTTATAGATTTGTTATTAGTTTTTATCTCTCCTGAAGCTTGATTCTTGAATAATGTAGTTCTAGTCATATAGAAAGACAAGTATGCTCTACTCTTATAAGAATTTTGTATATCAGAATGTCTTAAACTATTGATCTTGTTTAAGGTCTAAGTTATATGAGAAAAGATTGGTTAGTTAAGATCTCTAAAAGCCAGGCCTTTAGAGTTGACGTTCATTAAGAGAAGAAGGGTTTGTGTCTCTCTAGCATAATTAGGATCTCAATTACAATCATCTTTGTTTGATCTTAATCTTTAACAAAGATTTAGTTCTCAAAATCACTTGAAAAGTATATTGGATAGAAACCTATGATGCAACTCCTTTGAGGCTTATCAATGAAAGATTCCACTAACCTAGGAATCAAAGCAAGAAAAGCTTTTCTCGATTCATGTGATCTAACAATGCCACATACTTGAATAGTTTTAGTTATCCTCATAGCCCTCTAGCTAAAGGTTTCTGGAGTGGTATAGTTATATTAAAAGTTATATTTTTATAATATTTGTATTTCTTATATTTAAAAAATCTTCATTTCATGTAAATCAGATGTATCACATTTTATTTTATTTGAAAGGTTTTACTTAAGAATAACAATGAGTTGATTCAGATCTAAGTTGCTTATGACTTCAATTAAACTTGAAATTCAATCAAAATCGAGGTATTCAATTCAAATTTGAGTTTGAATGAGTTTTGATAGACTCAAAACTTTATCAAACTTGAGGCATTCAAATTTAAACTCAAACTCGGCACCCATGTACATATACATCTTAAAATAGACATTGATCCTGATCTTGATGCACTGCTTAAAGGTTTTGGCTTGTCGAATGATCTTGTCCAAAGTCTAATATTAGAGGACATTAGATTAAGCTTAATTGATGGTAGACCTAAGGGAAATAATATGCAACAAATGAGAAATGGGTGGAATAAAAAAGAGCTTTGTAACCTTAGTTTTAATATAAATGTCTTTGTCATCAACCAAACCAAGCCATCTCTTCTCTCACCAGTAGTCAGAATAATCTAATAATAATTTTGATCAACTATAACTGTTCTTCACTTTATATCACTGGTTACTAGAAGAAGAGGAAACAAAAGCAAAAGGTCTAAAAACATCAAAACATCGTTATTCTTTTGAATATATATATCAAGTAACAAAATGACATCATTTTCAAATAATATATTAATCGAGCTTTGGGTTGAGTTAGTCTGTGGAGTTAAAACTCAAATTTGAGTTCAACCTAAAGTTCAAAATTTTAAAAGAAATTTGAATTTGGTTCAAAGTTCAATTAATTTAGACATAATCAATTGACTCTAAATCAAGTTAGACTAGATTGGACTAAAATTTTCATCCCTAATCTTAATAAATTAATGTGTTCCACTTTTTAGATCACTTGTTGAAACAACTCATAATTCATCAATATATACAACAAAAGATTTACAACTTATAGTATAATTTGTACATAATTTTTAAAATTTACTAAAATGATTTTTATTCTTTAGACTAGATTGAACAATATAATATTTAAACCACACTAAGTTAATATATGCGAGAGGTGGGCAAACTTGACAGTGAACTGGGAAACTAGAAGGATATTACTCATCTTAGATTGTGTTGATTGTTGATTAGGTTTTGTTAATTAATATATCTTGCTCGAATTTGCAGCTGGAAATTGTTGTTGGCAAACTTGTGTTACTGGATAGATTAGCTAGCTCAATAAGGTCTCTTGGTAGGAAGGTTGTATAGAATATGGTGGTTGTGTTTGCGGTAAGGAATTAGGTTGTAAGGAATTGTTGTAGGTTCCATTTGAACTCCTTTTAGTAGCTAAGAGATTTATGCTTATGACATAACATTTTATTATTTGTATAAAGTTTTACTGATTTATCAAAAAAAATCTTAAGAGCAATTATTTATGAAAAAGATTAAGTTCAATGTATATTACCATTCATTAACTTTTAACTAGTCCCTAGATAGTACACAATTATTAAACGGTTAGTACTATTTTTTTTCTTTTCCATCGAAAATATAGGAACTTATGAACAATATCCATCTATATACAAAAGCATAGTGGAAACGATAAATTTGGGACTACAGAAATTAGAAAGCTTTTTATTAATTTTTTTCTGTTATCCTGATGGCATGCCTACTTGGTATCCTTGTCATTCTTATTTTTCTTTGCAGCTACGTTCCTAAACTCTTCATGGCTAATTTGTCTTGTAGAGTCAGATGTAGTAAATCATGCCAACCTCCAGCAAACTAGTGTGAGGCACATTTAGAACCACATCAGGACCCCTAGAATTCTTGCTCAAGAAAGTATATACTAGATCAACAGCAATTTTCTTGATAATGGAGGACGATTTTTTTGCCCGAGCATGGGAATGCCCCAGGATGTAAGCAACACCAGACTCCTTGGCTTGCAATATTTGCAGCGACTCGGCTTTAAGTTGGGTATTCTGCGGATTCCCAACATCAGAACAAACTACTTGGATGTCACTTGAAGACTCCATCTTTCCCTGATTTGAGCAGCGAACTATGCGCTGCATGGCAAAAGAAACACCAAAGGCTGAGCTTTCAATTTCTCTACATGACCCGGTCAGCTGCTTTGAACCACTATCTTCTTCCGTTTCTACAAATTGAATTATTGCAGACACCAGTGTACTCTCAAAATCATAGTTTTCCTGTTGTAGATCCTTGTAACCATACCTGACAGTGCAACTGAACATGCTACACTCCTTTGGCCCCAGTCTACCGATTAGCAACCGTTCTTTTTCACATACATGGGGAACCTGAACGGATTTGACACAAACAAAAACAAGCACTTGATGAAATGCAGGCAAGTTGGTCACGAAGTGGCCAAAAACTGCAGGGACTCCAATCACCAAGTTTGTGTAAACCAGCCCAATTCCTGGAACCCGTACCATCCCTAGGCTAGGTCCCAAAGAAACTATCCTATTCATCGAAACCTTGTTCTCCACATCAAATTCGTGTTTTTTCATTGTTCCGTAGTTCCATATATACATTACAGCCATAAAGATGAAAGACAGCACAAGCGGAATCCACCCACCTTCTGGCACCTTGTAAAAAGATGCTGAAATGTAAAGCAGTTCAATTGATCCAAAAAACACAAAAAAAGCGACTGTGTAAATGATCCTTTTCTTCCATACAATTATCATGACCAGGGCCATCAAGCAGGTGGTCACAAACATAACTGTGGTTACCACCATTCCTGTAGAACCAATAAAACAACCATAGTTGAGGGAAAGTTCAGCAAATTTGTATGCACGTAATCGAATAGCACATTTTCTACCGTATGCATGGCCCATCATATTGGTGTCCCTCAATCCTAGTGTCACTGCCACACAAAGGCACATCAAGATCCAATTGACTTCGGGGATGTATATTTGCCCATAGATTTCACTTGAAGTGTGAACAATTTTAACACGAGGAAAGCAATGCAGTGCACAACACTGGCTGATGATGGAGAAGGTAGCTGATATTACGGCTTGACTTCCTACCACAGCAGCAAATGTGGCCACTATGAACACCGGCCAGAATGTAGTTTCTGCAGTCAGCAAAAACACAATTCATGTGATGAATGCAAGAGAATATTAGACCCCATTTCGACCACAAACGACTTCTTGCCTGGTATGGCTTTGTAGAAACTTCTCTGGATATCTTCGTGGTGCTTGGACAGAAATGCTGCTTCACCCATGTATGCTAGGACCAAACAGGGATACACTAGAAACGTGAATGCGAACTGCAATGGAAATTCTAGATGATACGGTTCCTATAGAGACAAAGCATACTAAACAAAGCTTCCACTTTTGGTGTAAAATGTTAACAATTCACCTTTATTGAAGCTTTAGAGAAATGGCCCAAGTCAGCAAACATTGTCTCCACTCCTGAAAACGTATTCCACAGTAAACTAATTTTAGGAACCTCTACTCAAGACTTCAGGACCTTATGCTAAACTATGATGCCTTATATGGAATGTGAAAGGGGAACCTGTTATTGAAAGAACAACTCCTCCTAAGGATACCCATCCTTTAGTGTCAGTACTTTTCAGAAACCTCAACATGTAAACTGGAGAAATTGCATAATATATCTGTCGATTCCACCTTATTATATTATATACACCAATGCTCGCAATACACAGAAGCCATGCTGTGACAATAGGGGCAAACATGAAAGCAACTCTGCGAGTTCCATGGTGTTGGAGGGAGAAAAGCCCAACCAGTATAAGACACGAGATGATCACAACATAATCTGAAGGTTAAAAGAGTGAATCAATTAGTTTAACTGATGAATACTGTTTCATTTGGAAACTTATTTGAAGATATTGATGTATAGGTTGAACTTACTCTCATGGAGTCCAGAGAACTTAACTTGAACGCCTGAAACTGCTGAAAGAACTGAAAAAAGGGAAACTCCGGATAAGAATGATCTCTATTAAAAACTAAGAGAAGCTGTATAAAATATACCAAGTACCCATTTAGCAAATTTTCATTTATAAGAAAAAAAAGAGAAATAAATAAAAACAAATAAATTTTTTTGTTAGTGAGGTTTAACTAATTGAAAGTGTTTGACTTTTTGAGAGTCAAGAACATTTCATCAATAATTTAATTCATAAACAATATATATTTTAACTAATTAAGATTTGTTGTAATTGAGGCATATGATCTGTTGTAACAACTCTATTTAATCAAGAGACAGATCAGAGTATGGGCATTCAAACTTTTACATAAAAGTTCAGTCTTGTTATGGTATCAGAAGCCTATGGGTTTTGTTGTTCTTTTATTCTATCTTCCTTGTGAATCTATTCTAGTCTTAGTGGTTCAATTGTGAATCTCTTATAATTGAAATCATGGAGAAATCAGAGATAGTTTGTTTCAAGTTTTCAGGCAAGAATTATTTTGCTTGGGATTTTCAGTTTCAAATTTATGCTCAAGGGAAAGAATTGTGGGGAATTATTGATGGCATAGACAGCAAGCTGACTGATCTGACCAAAGCTGCAGAGTGGGCAGCCAAGGATGCTCGAGTTAAGAGCTGGATAGTGTAGACTATGGACTCTTCCATTGTTGTCAATCTTCGACCTTATAAGATAGCTAAAGCTATATAGGATTACCTAAAGAAAATTTATGATCAAAACAGTTCAGCTATACATTTTCAACTGGAATATGTCATTTCAAATTACACACAAGGAAATTTGTCCATTCAAGAGGATTACACAAGCTTTGTCACATTATGGATAGAATATACTAACATTATGTATGCTTCAGTTCTTGCAGCATCTCTATAAGCAGTTAAAACTCTTCATCATACTAGTCAAAGAGATCAATTCTTGATGAAACTCAGGCCTGAATATGAAGTGTTACGTTCTAATTTATTGCTTCCAACTCCTCCTCCATCCTTGGATGACTGTTTGAATGAACTACTAAGGGAAGAGCAACGCCACTTAACTCATACCACTTTAGAACAACAAGGGAATTCCACCAAGGTTCTCAATG
>JAOTAW010000008.1:21672414-21684967 GCA_025629945.1 Erythroxylum savannarum | reverse complement strand
CCGATCAGTTCAAGCATTTTCCGATCAGACCGAACAGTTCAAGCATTTTCCGATCAGACCGAACAGTCCGGTCTAATTTTTAAAACCTTCTCCTTAACCAAAAATCAAATGCGTTGCATAAATTTTCACAATCAGATGCAGTGCCATGATCGAATACGAAAAAATCAAGCGGCAATCGACAGGCGATGTGGGAGAAGCAACACGAAATGCCTAACAAAGATTGAAATGACACACACACAATCATTTTCATGCAACCATTTATTCAGTAGAACCACAATCTAATAACGGATCAAAGGAAGCCAACTGAGAAGCCTAGAATGTTGACTAATAAATGCCATTTGAAATACAAGTACGTGAAAATTACATTCAAATACAAGCAAGCTAGGAGGTCCATGTCCATAGAGAAGAATATTCAATTTTGTATAAGAGAACAAAATATGGGCGACTACAAAATGTTAAAACCCCGGTAGGGACTAGGGAGCCAGTCAGCTATTGTAAAACAAAATCTAAATATATAAATATGAAATTTACCTATACACGTGGCAGACTTGCCACTGTCCACAAAAGCTACAAATCCCATTTTCTATAATCAGCAGCAACCTGTGCTGTGCACCAATTGTGGTTCATCCACCCGGGGGAAAAAATTTCTTCCTATCCACCAAACGAATTCCAAAAGACGACCAACAACTACTTACCACAACACTGATGCAAAATGCAGTTTTCTCTCTGTTGATGCCAATTTCAATTCAATTTCCTCCGACCACCCAAGAAACTGAATTCGCCTTCAAGCATAAACGGGAATTACACACACATTCGACCTCACCAGTGTTGAAGAAAACAACCTCCTATAATCCTCAGATCAGTAGGACCCCATTGGCGGCATGCCATAAGCTGGCATTGGAGGCACCGGGCCAAGACCTCCCATTGGTGGTGGCTGTGGCACAAAGCCAGCACTCATTCCCGGCATCGGTGGTGCAGGCAAAGCAAGAGGCAATAGTTGCGCATACATATTCTGCAAATGCACGAGAGAACATATGTCAATGTGCAAATGCACGAGAATAGAAGTGGATTTTTTCAAAGGTTGTCATGAAGATACACATTAGTTTTGCAGAACCCAATAGCAAAAAGGCTGATAGGAATCTTTACTTAAAAGGGGAAAAAAAGGGACCCATATGAGTGAACTCATCCTTAAGGCAAAAGTGTATATCTAAAACAAGCAATGTCTCTAGACAAATAAATAACAGCAGGAATAATTTGAAAGATTCACCGACACGGTCTAGAGACAGCAAATACATTATATGCTCTCCCCAAATGAAGAATTTTTTGCTCTTCAATTTAATAGTACAGACAAAACATTAGGTTTTCCAGCATGCAGAAAATGCGTCTCTTTTTTTAAGTTAAACCAAATCAATGATTAAGATAGGCCAGTAGAAAAAAAATTTCAAATAGGTAGACAAAATTGAACCAATAAGCATACCTGCTGAGCAACCATGTCCTTCTCCTCCTCCTCCTTAGCTTTCACCTCCTTTTGAGCTTCAATTTTGTCCTTTATGAGCTCATCTACTTTGCCAGTGTACTCTCGAATAAACTTCAAAACAGTAAAAGAGCAATGGTGATATCAAGTTCATTAAGCATTACACAAAATTTTAAAAGATGACCAAGAGTAAACAATGCAAAATGAGAAGATTACCTGCAAGAGGTATGGGAAAGCAAAATCTATCATATTGTTTATCCATGCAAGCTCAAGGACAACATCTGGCCGGATTAGATCATAACACACAAACAAACATGCAGCAAAGCACTCTTTCTTTCCCTGCATATGGAAAACGCAAAATGTAATACACTCCTAACAAGTCATTCACATAATGCAAGTGAATAAGACAAAGGGTATCCCGTAAAGAATGCAAGCTGCGAAAATTTTTGAAATGTCAATGACGTTATAGCAGGCATGCAATTCAGGAATTGATGAAAGAAATATTTGACAAAATCAGGACTCAATGAGAATAGAACTTTTTTCTGAGCAGTTCAACATAGAAATTTATGTCAGGATAGAAAATATGTGCCCTTCTCCCTGTAGCCACATATATCTATCTGGATGCACCACAAGGTGCTTTATGGGTGATAGAAGGCCTGGCTGTATGACAGATAGATAAGCAAAACAAACCTGCTCAATAAAATAAACAAGCAACTCCTCTGAAAGTTCACGGTCACCAGACTGTGAGCAAGTCTCCATGCAATCCTTGTAAAGATTGTCTTTCTTTGACAATGCGATTGACTGCTTCCACCTTCCTGCTTTCTTGTATATGTAAGCAGCAACACGCCTCATCTCAAGAAGTTCGTGCTTCTCAATCTGCACATGCATGGAGACAATAGCTCTCATAAGTATAACACCACCATTTGGATTTTGAAAACATGATAGGATTCTATAATTGACCTTCTGTGCAAGGCCTATCTGATCAAAGTTGTCGTGCAATTCAATAGATTCACGAAGTCTGTCATAATCCTCTTCCTCTATATAAATTTCATTCAAAGCTTCATTTACAGCAGAGACATTGTTGCTTTGAACTGCAATCATATATGGCTTGACCAGACGGATGTGACCAGCCTGAAATTCAGAATAGAAAAAATTAAATGAAATAAGAAAACAAGATTATTTAAAAACACGATGTCCAGCAAAGCATAATAAAATGCTTTGATCAGTGCCATCCTTTAATAAAAGTTATAAAAATTTGTAATTCAAAACCCAGTTTTGGCGCGCACAAAAAAAAAACCCGCTACAATACGATAAGTGTGAAATTCTGAACACCACCAACTACAAGTCAAAAACAAAGCTGAAGCATAAGCAAGCAAAATTTTGCATATGGCAGTCTATACCTTTCGCATTATGTCCACCACACGAGTATGATCAACACGGAGAGCAAGCACATTGAGAAGATCATTGATCAGATCAGGATGTTCTTGCAAGTAAAAGTGTACAGCCTTGTAGTAGAGTTCGACATTTGCAACCTTCACAATTATATCTTTAAATTGCATGTGGTCCCATGCTTCAGGAGAATGGTTCATTACAGTGGTTGCAGCATTGTCAAACTCATCGTACTGAATATACAAATATGTTAGCTCCTTCCAATGCTGCTGCTCATCACAAGCTCTTATAAGCTTGGGAATATTCAGACGAGTGGAGAAAAGTTTTATATGCTCCATAAGTTTTTCAGGGCGGTATCTAGCATACAAAACTCCCAACTCAGTAAAGATGCCCATATGAGCGCGTTCTAATCCAAGTCCACTCTCCATTAAAGATATTATCTCGTTAAAGTATCCCCTGTTCTGGTAATACTCACTGACCTCTTCCATGTCATCAACCTACCAATATGATAGAAGATTGCATCAGCAGTAAAATAAAAGACAATCTACCAGTAAAGTTAATCAACAGTTCTAGAATTTTATATCCGCTGTTATATAAATGAGAAGCACTTATAAGTAAATCACTGGTGATAGGGCCTATTACATGTGCATAAAAATTTAAGAATCATTTCACGACATTCCAAAGCTAGTAAAATTGATCACAAACAAGAGTTCACTTACCTGTACAATAATGTTGAGCCCACATATCTGGGCTAAGCGGAACTCCTCAGCATCCACACAAGCAAAGCAGACTTCCTTCCAGGTTTTTGCACTGTTTGCTTTCCTTGCTGCGTCAACAGCACCTTGGAACTGCTTAAGTTTAACAAGCGTAACAGCTAGCTTAGCCCAATTAGAAATGAATGCAAATATGATCTTTGCTGCTTCATAAAGGGCTTCATCATATAAGCGATCTCCAACGTTTTGTAGATTAGCAACATTAGGCAGGAGAATAAATTCTTCAATGTCACCCAAGCGATCAATTTTGGCATAAGCATAGATGAGTTCACCGTCAACCTTGGGCTCCTTTGTCTTCTGCCTCACCATTAGGAGATATCTCACAAGGTCATGGTAAACATTTGCATCCTCAGCAGCCTTTATAACTTCCAAAAACTCAGTTGCATCATCTGCACGGATGAATGACTCTATTGCATCACTCACTAGACCCTCTCGCAGTTGGGCCTTACCCACTTGACTCCATACAGCTTCTTCTTCAACGCGGAAAGCAAACTCCACTGCTCGTTCAATGCTACGGATGTTATCCAACAAGACATTCACAGCTTGAACATTTAAATTAAACTTCTTGAAAATGGCAAATGCTTCTTCATACAATGAAGACTCAACAGCCACCTCCCCAATAGCAGGTCCATCAAAATTGTCAAGCCTATTAATGTAATCCATAACTCTTGATTGATCAGCCTTAATTGCTGTCAGGATCAATAAGTTCTGCAGGTTAAAGTTTCCACTAAAAGCAGAATTTTGAAGAACTATCTTCTCAAGAAGCTCAATCAGCTCATGTGGAAGATCAGCAGTCATGAATGCTTTAACAGCAGCAGAAACTTGCTCAGGACTCTTGCTTTCAGGCAAAGCAGTAGACACGACTTGATCAATTAGCTGCCTTCTGTACTCATTTTCTGGGCTAAGCACTTTCTCCCAAAGGTCAGAGTCCATCCTTTCCACCACATACCTGATAATTACAGCCATGAGCAATCAGCTAAGGGAAAAAATTGCGGTGGATATATCATATAAACCTAATCCTCAACAATGAAGCACAAACCTGGCCTGCAGTTTGAAGAGGGAGTTCTTATTTGTAACGTTTATAAGTTCGTCATCACACTGTCCTCTACGATATGCAACAACTGCAAGTGTCGGGTCTCGTTTCTCACAATACTTACCAACAACACGTGAATCATAATATGGATTTGTGGTAAGGAAATGCTCTGGGTTGTTGCCACTGTCAATGATAATTTTACCCAGAGCATTGTGAACATGCACATCTTGGCTTCCCTCACTTACTAGATGCTCCAAGAACTGGGTAAGCAAACGAAGACGATTTCTGCCAACAGAAAACAGAAGTGAGATGCAGAAATATAAAAAGATGTGTGGTGATTCAGAGCAGATAACAGACCTTTTCTCACACTCCTCTACTAGAGGCTCCACTGGCAGAAGGGAACGAACTGAAAGAATTAGACCTTTAATGAAATCTTCAGGGCATTCATCATCAAGCAGCTGTCCAACAACTAAAGGAGCATTTCCCGGATTGACCTATAAAAAAAAATAAGCAACAATTATATCTTTTCCTGAAAGATCCTTTGGCTTTATATGATGGAATCAAAATCTTTAATTTTACCTTTTGTACATAACCCTCAATGTAGCGAAGCATATTGTTTCTGTAGAGGTAGTGAGTCAGATCAGGAACAAAACCAAACCGATCACAGACATTGATCAATGGACGAGCATCTGGGAGCTTGGCTTCCATTAAGAAGTTCTTTGTTTTTTCAGCATCATAAAAGTTTGATTCACGTGTCACCCGTTCTACCTCCTTAATCTGCCCAGTTTTGGCAGCTGCTTCAATGTATTTGAAGTGGATTTCAGGATCCTCACTATCCCAAAAGCACAAGAAAAAGAATAAGAAACCAAATTGAGGCAAAATATTTGGAAGAAACTGAATCCATTACATTTTATTATAGAACATGACCAAAGTGGGAAAAGCATTGTTGCCTTGGAAACTTCACTGGGTCACAACTGGGTAATTAAAAATCCACGACTGATAGAGATGGATGTTTTTGCACGTGGAGATGAGTAAAACCAACAAGCGGTTCAAGTAGCATAAATAACCCCTATTTTTGTTGATTAGGGCAAACTATTTGGAAGAAACTGGAGCAATTACATTTTATTATAGAACATGACCAAAGTGAGAAAGGCATTGCTGCCTTGGAAACTTCACTGTGTCACAACTGGGTAATTAACAATCCAACAAAGTGGGTTAGACTGATAGAGATGGATGTATTAGCAAGCAGATAGGAAAAAAACCGAGTGGTTCAAGTAGCATAAATAACCCGTATTTTTGTTGAGTTGATAAGCACTGTTGCAACCCATTACAAGTCAGAGATACAGAATATTACTTTTCAAAACAAAAGACTAGTATGTAAAAGAAGACCCAATACATTCTTTTGCATCTCTTAGCCATAATACTGGTAGTGTAAATAACCCTATTTTCACTGATTAGATTAGATGATTTCAAGGACTGTTGCAACCCATTATGAGTCATAGAGATTAGGAATATCGACAGGGATTGAAGAAGTTGTCGGTATACTTTCTACTATCATATAGAGACTGTATACTAGCTTACCTATACATTCTTTTGAACCTCTTTAACAGTAATACCAAAATTTATATTGAGTAATGTATGAAGTAGCAAATTGCTTTTAGCGTCTTAATGAATCTTTTTCCCCTCTGATTGAAAGAAGCAACAACAATCATAATGGCATGAACGAACCTGGAGCTCAAATATGAACCCAAAAAGAAATACAATCCTTCATAGGACTTAAACTGCTCAAAGAGTTTAATGCAGGAATCTACACCCAATTGCTCAGAGTACTCTTTGCAAGCCTGCAAAAAAGTAGGTATTAGCCTTCTCCTCAAGGAACATCTCAAACTAATGACTACAAGTAGCAGTAGTTCACTTACCTGCACAATTATCTGAAGATTGCCCCTCAAATTGACAAGTAGAAGATCCTTCATACACTCCAGAGCCCATTCCCGAGAAAGGGTGCCAAAGAACTCAACAAGAGCCTGAGAAACCAACAGGTCAAATCCCAGTAAAAAAATAGAATCACAAGAAACTCATAAAAGCATTTAGCTTCCAAACCTGAGGTTCAATGGCATGTGTATTCACAATGACACGCTTAATATCAGGCAACTCACTATAATGCTGCCAAAAAAAAAAACAATTTGTCATGCCAGAGAGTAAGAATAGTACTTAAAATGAATGAGATATTAAATCTTTTTACCTGAAGTGCCCGAATATAAAGTCCAGCTTTTTCACACAGTTGGGCAATGCGTGGGCGGTCATAGTGACTAAACATACCATTAGCTAAAATAGCATCTGCCACATTTGGGAAGGTAACAAGATTGATCTCCAAAACCTGAATATAGATGAGTATGAGTTTACAGCTGTCAATTACAACTGTGGCTGTAAAAGAAATAGAAAAAAAAATATTGACCTTTGTCTGAAGAAATCCATGTTCTGGTAGATTTGGTTTCAGAACATCCAAAAGAAATGCTGTTGCTTCCCGAATCAAGTTCCTCTGTGGGGAAAATAAATTACATTAATAAGGGAAATAAGTAAAGACTTAGTTGTTTTCTCTTCTTGTGATCAGAAAAACAAAAAATAAAACAGAGAAGGCAAGCCTCCCACTTCATCAGAAAAATTTGGTGTTAGAAATTTGTTAAAATATTTTCCAAATCTATGCACAAGAATGTTGGAAAAAGAAACTTGGATCATTGAACCTGAAGAAATAGGTCAGTTATTGTGTTGTAGTCAACTGGGCAGCCTCCCTCCATTTGAGACATCATTAAAGCAAAATTAACAGCACCCTGCAATGCAGAAAATTCAAATACAGATATGAACAAAATTCGATTTATATAGAATTAGAAATAATAATTAAAGGCAATTGATATAATAATTAAAGATGACCATGATTAGTTTGGTCATCTTTAGAATAATACTGCCAAAATAAGTCACCAAACCTGGGGATCTGTCCGCAATATCGTTTGGAGGAGGAATAAATAGTCAGGTGTATATCCAACCTGGAATCAAGTGGAAGATTGTGGTTGGATTAAAACAGGCAATAAGCTATAATATAAGTCTTACAGTATGTAATCGCAGATTCTGAAAGAGTAAGAAGTTTACCTGTTTCGAGTATATAAGAATTTTGTCAAATTCTCTCCTTTCAGCAAATGCAGCCACAACTTTGGGAGTTGCCCTAGCCTTAATATATATCTTGAGTGCAAGGTCATTATCTACTGTCTGCATAGGAGACATGATTCCAACATCAGAAAGACAAAAGAAGTAAAACTAAGGGTAGTAATTTGATAGCAATTATACATTAAACAAGAACACCCAAATAAACCAGCCTACAAGGTATGCATGTATATACCAAGATAATATATGTGTGAGAAATGGAACAAGGAGGAAATAGAAAATCCCCCAGCTATCTCAAACAAGGTGCCTAAATCAATTATCAGCATCATTCATGAATCTATCGCCTGTTGACTTGTCATCATTGTACCCTACTTAAAAGAAATGGCTACATAACAAACTTTATTCAGAATAAGAACTGGAGACCTCAAGAAAGTTCTCGACAAACTGACCTTCACAAGATCTCCAAGCTCCTCACTACACTCAAGCTTGTCTTCAGCCAACCAATTCTCCAAAAGATTTTTTTTATTCTGGTTCACGACAAGGCGTGATAATTCCAAAGACTCAAAAGCATTAAGCTTTCCTTTAGTCAGTAGAGTTCCAAAATACTGCAGCAATGGTGGTGTTTGCCCAGCTTGCACAGGAACACTCTGCCACAGGAATAAAGAGAATAGCTTAGATCATTGTATTTGTCCATATATAGATTCACAAAGAAAGAGAGAAAAGCGGGAGACTGAAAATTATAGAGGGAGCAAAACTATGAGGCCCTTGTTTGCAAAAATAACCTGAAACTTAGCAACTGTGTCAGGAGTTCGGAGAAGTCCTTGTGGAGATTCTGCAGCAAGTTCTGCTGCTTCTTTATACTTTGCCTGAGAAAATAATTCCTGAAAACGCTGGACAACCTGGTAAAGACAACAAACATGAAGATTATAAGTCAACAGAGTGAAGATAATATCGCACCTAATTCAAAAGTTAATTCAAGGATCAACACTACAAATACAATAAAAATAGGCACATCAAAATTCATAGCAAATCAAGAAAAGAGTTTCTAGCAAATCAAGAAAAGAATTTCATGCAAAGTCAAAGAAGTAAAATGGTCCTTCTCTTTACCAGGTTTTCAGCACCAGGAAGGTTTCCCCTTTTGGCCAGATTAACAGCAAGCTCCAGATTGTTTAACTGAATGTAACCAAAATGATTAGCTCCTCTTGGGATAATGCCAAAACACACAAACAGAGATAGAGAGAGAGCAAGCCAAGAACTCTTAGTAGCATACCTGGCCACTAACAAAGGGTACAATTGTAGCTTCATTTATTGTGGCAAGTAAAACTTGGCCCCTTCTATTGATGGCATAGAAGCCACCTACGGAGGATGCATCAGTGGTTAAAAATATAGGATCTGGACTGATACGATTTCTGTATACAGCACTAGCAGTCTCCAAGTCATAAACAAATAGCAGTCCTTGCTTTGTTATCACATAGATCAAGCCATACTTTTGGGATATCTGCCAAATAAAAACATGAGGTTATTAGATTATGTTAACCAAATCAGGTGGGATGAATAAATCAATGAAATTTTAAATTCTACCTGCATTGACACAGGAAAATCATCAGCAAAGTCCGGTGGGAAGAATAAGTCTGCTTGTTTCTTAGTAAACGATGGTTTGCCTAACACATTAGCAGTAACAATATTAGAATCACTTAATGAAACAGACAAAAGTACAGGCATATGCTTCTAATATCATGGAGAACAAGGTTTTTGCTTTTGATCAAACTAATAAATTTAAATGAAGGAAAAAAGCACGTTCTTCATGAAAAAGAATTCCCATACGGAAGGAGATACTAGACAGAGGTTAAGTTACCTGGCTGCGCTCCAAGTTCTATAACATGTAACTTCGATGTTATTTGTCCAGCATTGAATGACTTTGTGGCAAAAGAAATAAGAAGTGAAGGATTCTCATTTCCAGGCAACTGAATGAACCATGAAATATATCAATACTTCAAAATGACTCAGTATACAATTATAAGCCAGAAAAGTGTCATCGTCAAAAGAGGCCTACTTTGAATGAAGCAAATGCAGCAGCATGTGCCTCAAGCGCCTGACTACGCTGTTGGTCCACAGAAAAAAGTTGCATATTCCCCTTGACCAATTGTGGCCTCTGCTCCAAGAAAAAAGGGTATGTTAGAAAACTCTATCAAAGGATCTGATAAAATGATTAGGCTATACCCAACTTTTACCAATAATCACTAGAGAATGTTTCAACAGCTAAAGAAATGGCATACAAGCTTTAAAATGAGACAAGGACAAGGAAGAATCGTGTTTGATAAAACAAATGTGGTATGAGGCAAACAAAAAAAGATAAGGCAAAGAAACATTTGAATTAGATGTCAACATACCATGAATAGGAAGTATATTTTCACACTGAAGTGACAGATAAGGAAGAGAAAAACTTAACTGTAATCATGAAGGTTACAATTACAAACAAGCATTCCACCTCACATTAGCTAATATTCAGCAGCCTGAATCTTAGTAACTAATTAACTAATAATACAAATACAGACACAAACTGATGCCACTTTCTCTATAAAAGCTGAAGCACCTACTATCTATATCAGATACTAGAAGTAACTTAAACTCACTTGAAACAAGTGAGAGGATAGATGAATACAAAATCCAACAACAAAAAGATGAAAAAATAGATACAGGGTTAGCATACCTCTGGGGGGCCTTGGGCAATTCCGATCAGCACCAACCACTTTTCAGACGGATCACATCGATAATTGATGATTTGATTATTTACCAGATTAGCGGTTCTGTCAAACACTTTAACAGGCTCGGAGTCACCTAAATAAACGAAAAGGCAATAGAATATTAAAATAAAGCCACATAAAAAGGATCACTTATAAATAAAGAAAAATGAGGCATAGACAGATCCATTATAACAAAGAAAAATCCATTAAAATGACATATATAGAAAGAAAGGGATGCATGTTCTTGTCTGAAGGAAAGGTAAGAGATCACTGCCTTCAATTGACCAATGATAAGCTGAAGTCTGTGTGACCAGTGCTAGCATCTTTGAGGAAATCCATTTCCAAAACACAACCTTAGGCACGGAAAAAACAATATTGCCCAGAATAGTGAGATTCAACACAGGACTAGAATAATTAACAAATGTACTATCATATCGCTCAATTAGAGGGGAACAAAAGTGTCACCTGCTCAGGCATTTGGTGGGACTTCACTTTTGCTTTCATTTCAATATTGAATATTTGCAAGTGATCCTGAGTAGTTCCAGGAAGTTGAGCTTCAAACCCAAAAGTCACACATCATTAGATGGCATATCAAACAAAGTAATAAATTGACACCACAAACTGCAATCCACATCTACGCTATAACACAAACAATAGTTACGCCATCCTACTACAACCACGAGGGGTGCAGATCAAAGCAAGAACTTAACGACCATGAAAGATATAAAACTTTTAAAAAGCACCTAGCATTAGATGTCAGATAATCGCACATAATCGAAGTGAATAAACCTAAAACTACACCAAATCCAACCAGAAATTTAGCAAATTGCATAAAATATGTAATATTATCCATCAACGCCTATAAAGAGAGTCCAAAAACTAGTAGATCAAATTAAAAGACAACCAAGAAGTCATGAGATTTAGCGAAAAAGAAATACGGTACCTTTGAGAGCGAGAATTCTCGAATTGGGATTCATCAAAGCGGAATCGGCAGTGATAGGACGTCTCAAAGGCTGCATGGGCATGTTCATGTCGATAATGACGACGCTGTTCTGAGGCGAGGTTTCTCTGACGCAGATGTACTTATCCGATTCCATAGTAACGTGCGTGAAATTAATGAACTGAGGATTGATTCCGAGGCTCGGCAACTGCAAGAAGGCAAAGAAACAGTTGAGAATGAGTAGAAGAAGACAAACAGAGCCAAAAGTAATTAGATCTGAAGTAGAAACGAGATTTGATACCGTTAAAGCCTCTTTCATGATGACAGGGGCATTAGCGGCCGCCATGGTGGCCTGGATCGGGATTGAGAGAGATCAGAAACCCGATCGACGTAACGGGAGAGAAAGAGTGAAAGCTGAGAGGAGAGAAATGCTTAGATGCAGATGCAGAAAGAGAAGGGTCCAAGAAAATTGTAGTCAGGGAGTGTTGTCTGTGCGATATATTGTAATATGGGCTACTGAGTGACACATGACATGACTTGCTGTCATGGCTCCAGAGTTAAGAAATGGGCTTCATTCTTGGACTTTTGAACACTGCGCTTCCTGGAATGTTGAAGCTAGGCATGTGGTATGACTTGGACAATCCGTTAAGACCTCATGTCCTCACACCTCAGAGTTTTAAACGTCCTCGCCGTAGCACGTAGTCGATTTTGATTTTGATACATAATATAGTCCGAAGTGTTGCGAAGACATTTTTAAGGAAAGTATGTGAAGCGCTACAAAGACTATTTTAAGGCACTAAATTTACTTCAAGTTACATTATTTTCAATTTCACTATCAATAAATAAAAACCCTCATTTTTAAAATATTTTATACAAATTTAAAGAAATAATGTGCTTGTAATTATCAAAGATGATATAAAATGTAAATTTCGTTAACTTTCATGATAATTACAAAAGTAAAGGTAATTGGTTCAGCCGGATTTTGCCGAGGCTGGATGTTGTCGTTTGGATTCATGATTCTGAATAACTTCTACTGTAGAACAC
>JAOTAW010000008.1:21590211-21608877 GCA_025629945.1 Erythroxylum savannarum | reverse complement strand
TTCAAGTACCACAGTGTTTTGTGCTGGCGATGAGACATCACACATTCCATCAAAACAGGAATACTTATGACTTTCTAACAGGACACAACGTGGCGACACGGAAGGATGAATGCGACATTATTCAACCGCATAACCTGCTTTCAACAAAAATAATTATTATAACTAAATCACTTTTATTGAATTTTGCACCACAATTTATCGTATGCGTTCACATACAACAGTCAACAACGGTATGCTCTACATTAATACCTTTGATTCAATTGTAATTATCATCACTATTTTTACATCAATTTTAAATCAACTGTTAGTAAAATCATTTTCATTTTACTTTCAAAAAATTATTTTATTTTTTAACTCGAAACAATATAAAAATTTAGACCACACAAAACTAATTCATATAATATTTTTGGTTTACACATAAATTCAAATTTTATAATTGCAATAAATAGAAAAAAGGATCACATTCAAATTCATTATTTTTTGTTTTCATGACATTTCACGAAATATTTTCATAATTTTCATGAATTTATTTTGTAATTGTGATATTTAGTTGGTGGTTAAAATTTCATATAGTTAAATTTTAAATACTTTAATAAAAATCTCTTTCCTTGTAATTTTTTATGGCCAGAACAAATCTTGCTGAGAATTCTGAAAGAGCGTTTAAATTGGTTCGGTAATTGATGTCTACTAATCCTCTTTGAAAAAACAGGTAGGTAGTGAGTTATTTTCTTATAAAACTATTCTTATATTTTCTAGATTACATAAATTAGGTAGAAAGTTGTTGTCATTCATTTTTTTGGATAAAAACATAGAACATTTGTTGTGTGTATTAGTTTAAGATTTTATACGATTAGCATATATACATCATAAATTTAAAATTATTAAATTATTTATAATATTAATGTTCGTTCTTATCCAATTACGTTATAAAATATATCATGAATGAATTTAATTTGGACGGTTTATGGTCCTAGGTCAATCTTTTTTTCTTTTTGTGTATATAGTCAATGTTGTTCAAGAAAGAAAAACATTGCCTTAATCGATTATATTGTGGCGAATTTTCTTTCCTTATTAATTCAGAAAAAAGAAACCAACCAGCTTAGCATCGGTTGTTGGCCTCTCATTCCTAAAGCTTAATTTCATTCAGTGCATCGATCTAATCCAAGCTTTAAATGGAATCATATGCATGCCTTGTCTTCTGCGATTGAGCACTAACCGAACCACTTCATTTAACAGCCAGTGGAGTAGCGGTGAGGAACTTCCTAATTACTGAAAAGGGAATAACTTGAACAATTTTACTACCATAGCTTACCAATCCCTTTTAGCAAATCTGGATCCCAGAAATTGTGCTTCCAAAATGTTAGGCTTCCACGATTGGAACCCTCATGTTTACAGAAAATTCAAGTCAAATACAGTGGCTGATGAATTCATGTAGGCAAAGAGGATAAGCACTGACAAAGTGGGAATGCCATTTTCAACTTTCAGGATATGGTTCTCTGTCACGTGCTTGTTCCTACATTCACAAGTAATCCTGTATGGATAGACTCCAGAACTTCTTCCTAGTTTTTATTTTGATTTTTCGTGTTAGTATGTTGTCATCCTGAGCCTACAGGATAAGTATAGGAAAAGTCTTCCACCTGATAAAGACGTGCCATCACATGCTATATACACGTGTATATCTTTTGTGGAAATTTATTATATACTTCATTCACAATTTTAGACAGATTTTCATATTAGTTTTAAGGGATATTATAATGAAGTGACATTATAATTCCTAAGTGTCAATCATCATTACAATAAGAAGATGGCTTTCATGTGCATGGAGAGACAAAGAAAGGGGACATGAGGTGGCACTGCAACTGATCAAGTCAAAATCATATTGCGAAAAAGTGATTTTGGTATAATTCTTTGCAGAAGTGAAAACTGAAAATTACTATATTATATTGACTACTCATTATGTCTGCGTTTGCTAGGATCGATGTAATATTTTCTCCTGATGTGTCGTTTGCTGAGATTGATGTGATATTTACTCGGACCAGCATTTCAATTAATTTACTCGTTTGAAATTGAATTCTCACTGTTTCTACTTTGCATTCTAATATCTCTATGCTTTTTCTTCTAATGTCTTGCCAATGGGATGAAATGGGAACAAAAATCTCAACTCAAAAATGATATTTACTATATAATTACTATGGATCTTATCTCAAAAATGATATTTAACTATATAATTATTATGGACCTACTATCGATTTATATTTAACTGTATTCCTTCGAATTCTTCTTAACTAACATTTCGTTTTCATTAACTAGAAGTCCAAAAAGATAGACTTGACAGTACCAGATAACATTCCTACTCGTTGAGAACATGTATACCTATAATTCATGGTAAACTAAACAGGTAACAAAGGTTTGGGAGGAGATTCCTGACGCTCTCTTCTTGATTATCTGAACTGATGCTTGTGGTATTTCTTTTATGAGATAGTTTTGGTTTTCTCTCGTTTGTAACCTAAAAAAAAAACTGAATAAGTAACAAGTAGGTAGGTTATGGACAGTGACGGGAGTTCATCAAGTTATGTTCTTTTAGCATATTCTTCTTTTATAACACTTTTTGGGTTTGGATTTGGCTCTGCAAATATGAAAATTGGAGTCAGAAAGGTGAAATAATTGTGCAAAAATTGCATGATGATTTTTGGCTCGTGGGCTTTCTATTATGGTTATCTTTATTTTGTTATTTTTATTCCACCTTTTTATTTATTTTTTTACATTAAATAAAACTATGTCTTTTAATTGTTATCTTGATCTTTAATTTTCCATGAAGCCATCCTAAATATGTGTGTGTATATGTACATATATGATACGTAAGTATTAAATTTAATAACAATTTATATATATTGTTCTTAAGTTTGAAAAAAATAATAATTGATAGTTATTATGAATATTAAATTATATGTTCATATAATTTGAACTTTCTTTTGAAACGTAATAGTAATTCCTTGATTAATAGGCATCTACAACCTTAACAAGCGATAAGAGTACAATAAGAACAAAATATAAAGGATCAAAAGTTCATGTTTACAAGTTGAAATTCTAGTTTTACTTTAGTAACCATCTTTTCTTCATGTTTGTGGAGAGTTTTGCCGTTATTCCTCTAGCATCCAAGTTGAGTCTACTTTGGAGAATGATTTTCTGGTAGATCTATTACTTCCTTCTTGCCTCCTTTTATTCCTCTCATATTGTGGTGAGCTTTACTTGCCATCTCTCATCTTATCTATCACATTATTCAATATCTCTCCTTAATCTTTATCAATGATGATGGGTCATCTAAGCTCAAAATTTTTCATAATACACTGCTAGGTCAAATGCTTACTCATGTTTGTGTATTTGGATACAGATTAAGTCCTTAAAATTTTCACATGTCTTTTTCATACATGCGATCCAACTACACTTCAACTCAAGGTTCTTTTCGAGTTCATCTTTTGATCTCATATCTGAATCTTGTATCTCGTCTAGGGTTTTTACTAATATGCATCAATACATGCCAATGCTCCCGTACTTTCAAGATTTCATCAACAATGCCTATTCTTTTTACCAACTCGCAAGTTTTTTTCTTGTTTCATCGTTCTGAGTGCTAAATATTAGTTAAGGCTCATTAATGCTTGCACGATTTCATAATTAAGATTTAATAGTCTAACGCTAGACTAAAAGTAGCTATGAGGGATGGATCAGGAATATGTAATTTTGATATGATCCCAAATTTGAATTCTTTGTAGCATTAGGTCCAAAATTATATATTTTTTCTTTATTATGTTTTAAGTCATGTGATATATTTCTTTAAAGAATTTTACACTAATAGAGATTTTAAAAAGGGATCAAATCTGAATTTTATCTGGTACAAATTTAAGATTAATGTATTCGATTATTATAAAATGAATCTGACTGATTTTATTAAAATTACGAATTAAAATATAAATAGCAATTTGAAGTTTTTGAGATAACAACTACATTCAATTCAATTGGGATAATATCTGCGTCACCATGAAAAGTGAAAGGCTTTGTGCGGTTTCGGATCGTGGAATTTTCTTCCTTGTACTCCACGAAAACTATATGTTTCCACGCTCCTTCTGCAGATCGACACGTGGAAAAATTTTGTTTAACCCAAAAGTTCCCTATTGGCTATTGCTGACTGGGCATATGGATAAACCTCGCCGTCGAGGTTGAGAAAAGAGAACGGTGACAGCCATTCAATGGTCTCCACGTGCCCCAATCCCATGCACACGTGTTGTCAGCAAGTTGACGGCCTCCACGTTTGTCACGGTGGGCATATGCCACGCACCCCAGCGAGTTTCTGAATTTTTGTTATACTCCAAACTTTAAGAAATCTATCTTTTTTAAATCAAGACTTAACAAAATATAGAAGAGCAGTATCTATTTCTGTGGAAGATTATGTCCATCTTAACAATATCCTTATTTTCAAAAGTTTACTTTTCCCCTTGTGAGAGTATGACATGAATAAAAATTAATATTTACACTTAGTAAGTCTCCATAAATTACAATGGATAAGTAAAATTCCCACATAGAAAAGATATATAATTTATCCATTTAAGATCATAATGCGACATTGGTGGTTTATAGTTAGAAGATGAGAAAAACTGACGCCGTTGATAGCCTGGTTACTGGGGAAAATTTTGTCGTGCAGCAGCTAAGGTTTCTCTATAAATACGTGGCTTTAGATGGGCAAGGCAACTTGGTCATTCAACAAACAACATCACTCTACGTGTTGGTCTATCCTGACAATACTCCGCCACCTTCTGTGCTTCTTGTTTCATTATTATCAAACCTAACTCTGTGTCCAGATCCTATCATCAACTACTACTTCATTTGGATTCCCTGTTATCACTTGCAGATTCTTATAAGTTTTCTTTTATCATTCTCTTCGTTATTATTTACTTAGTATCTCTTAAAAGAAAAGGGAAAGAAGCAACACAAAAATGTGTGGGATACTTGCTGTTCTGGGTTGCTCTGATGATTCTCAAGCTAAGAGAGTTCGTGTGCTTGAGCTGTCTCGCAGGAAATTCTCTGCTATTCTTGGCTCATTATTTGGTTTCTTGTTGTTGCCGCAATCTCGGACTAACTTCACCACCCTTTTTCATTTTCTTCTATGCATTCCGAGGACGTTCTTTTCTTTTGCCTGTGCCGGATGGCGTGTTATTTATTTATTGGTTAACTTTGACTTATGTGATTATATTTATTTTCTTGGCAATCGATGTGTATTTGAAATGAAAAAGAGAACTGGGCTACTTAAAATTATTAGTGTCCATAGGATTCTTTAGTTAATTCTGATAAACATAAACTTTATGGCATTTTAAGGAATTCTATCATGGACGATCTCGGATAAACATTTCTGCAAATACTAAGAAATTGAGATTGTATATTTTGTTGTCACCTTAACAGATTGAAGCATCGTGGTCCAGACTGGAGTGGGCTCTATCAGAATGGTGACTGCTACTTGGCTCATCAGCGTCTGGCTATTATTGATCCTGCTTCGGGTGATCAGCCTCTCTTCAATGAGAACAAAAAAATTGTTGTTACGGTAGGCTTCTAACCAACATAGCGAAGGTCTCTGTTCACTAGGAATGGAGAAACGAAGAAGGATTTTCATTGTTAATTGAATGGACTACTGAGGGGTTTGTTTCATTTATATATTACTTGTCTTTGCTTGCTAACTTTTTGATGGAATTAAAAAAAGGGGGTTCCTTTGAAAACCAATATTCTAGCACGTAACGACGATTACAGTATTTTGGCAAGCATAACTGGATGTTAAATATAGGTGAATGGAGAAATATACAATCATGAAGAATTGAGGAAGCGCTTACCACATCACAAGTTCCGAACAGACAGTGACTGCGATGTTATTGCCCATCTGGTATGGCGCTTCTGAAGATACTGATATTTAATCTACTTATATGCATTTCTGAATTGATGTAACTCAAATCTTTCTTATAGTTACTTCTAGCAAGCTAATATGTTGTTTGAAATCTTCAAATAGTATGAAGAATATGGAGAAAACTTTGTGGACATGTTGGATGGGATGTTCTCCTTTGTGCTGTTGGACTGTCGAGATAACAGTTTCATTGTTGCTCGTGATGCCATTGGAATCACTTCCCTCTACATTGGCTGGGGTCTTGATGGTAACATTCCTTAGATCGTACTTCTTAACCAACTTTTACAGGTGGAGCAATTCTGATTTGATGTTGTGTTTAAGGTTCTGTATGGATTTCTTCTGAGCTGAAAGGCCTGAATGATGAGTGTGAACATTTTGAGTGCTTTCCACCTGGCCATCTGTACTCGAGCAAATCAGGAGGATTAAGGAGATGGTATAATCCTCCTTGGTTCTCAGAGGCTATTCCATTAACTCCATATGATCCGCTCGCTCTGAGACGTTCATTTGAAAATGTAACGCTTATGAAACATTTGATGCTGCCAAATGATTTAACTAAGCAGATCTTCGTGAATTTATAGCTCATGTGCTAAGTACATAATCTGTGCAGGCTGTCATCAAAAGACTTATGAGTGATGTTCCTTTCGGAGTTCTGCTATCTGGTGGCTTAGATTCGTCTTTAGTTGCCTCTATTACAGCTCGCCACTTAGCAGGTACCAAGGCTGCTCGGCAGTGGGGAGCGCAGCTTCATTCATTTTGTGTTGGTTTAGAGGTGAGTGTAAAAGATTGCTATTCTATTGTCAGACACTGGTTAGGCGTTTTCAAGGAGCTCCTCTCTTAATTCAAATCCTGTTCTCGAGCAGGGTTCTCCAGATTTGAAGGCTGCAAAAGAAGTCGCAGATTATTTGGGAACTGTTCACCATGAGTTTCACTTTACAGTTCAGGTACTATACTAGTGGAACTGAAATTTCTTTCAGGAACATTATCAAATGTTAAGTGTATGCCTTTGGTGTAGGATGGAATTGATGCCATTGAAGATGTCATCTACCATATTGAAACATATGATGTTACAACTATCAGAGCTAGTACTCCTATGTTCCTCATGGCAAGAAAAATAAAGTCTTTAGGAGTGAAGATGGTAATTTCTGGTGAAGGCTCTGATGAGATTTTCGGTGGTTATTTGTATTTTCATAAAGCACCTAACAAAGAAGAGTTCCACCGAGAAACATGCCGCAAGGTAACTATACAATCACACTAGCCAAGCATTTAAGGGGGCTCAATTGAGTGATACGTTATTCGACATAACAGAAGATGTCTCGATTAAATTATATTTCCATTTTTGCAGATTAAGGCCCTCCACCAATACGACTGCTTGCGAGCTAACAAAGCAACATCTGCGTGGGGTTTGGAAGCTCGAGTACCCTTCTTAGATAAGGAGTTTATTAATGTTGCAATGGCCATTGACCCTGAATGGAAGATGGTAAAACCTATTAGTCACTTTACACCCGTCCTTGATGGGGGTGCTACCTAAGCAGATCTTTTTGATGACTTCCAATTGATTTCAGATTAGACCAGAAAAAGGACGCATTGAGAAATGGGTTCTTAGGAGGGCCTTTGATGATGAGGAGCATCCTTATCTGCCAAAGGTATAAACAAATCTTTTCTTTTGCTTTAACATTTTACGCTTCGGTTAACATACTCTGTTGGACTCCTGCAGCACATTCTTTATAGGCAGAAGGAGCAATTTAGTGATGGGGTTGGCTACAGCTGGATTGATGGTCTTAAAGATCACGCTGCTCAACATGTACTTGAATTAACCATCTCCTACAACAACCATTTGAGTTGAATATACCAGGCAGCTTTTTTTTAACATCATAGAATGATTTCAGGTGACAGACAAAATGATGCAAAATGCAGCTCACATCTTCCCGCATAACACCCCTACTACCAAAGAAGCTTATTACTACAGAATGATCTTCGAGAGGTTTTTCCCTCAGGTAATTCAGTCCTTATCCAACAGGTAGGTTGTGACGGAGAAGTAGAAATTGTTATATATAAATGGGAGGTTTCTTGCAGAACTCAGCTAGGCTGACCGTTCCTGGAGGAGCAAGTGTAGCATGTAGCACGGCCAAAGCGGTGGAATGGGATGCTGCATGGTCCAACAATCTGGACCCTTCCGGCAGAGCTGCACTGGGTGTGCATCTTTCAGCTTATGACAAGCAGCAGGCAGCTTCCAACATCAATGGAATGATTGTTGGCAGCATACCTCACTTGGTGGAAGTCAACGCTCCAGGAGTTGTTATAAAAAGCTAATCAACTATTGCCCATTGTTATACAGAATGTAGTAAAACTATGATTAGGTGCTTTCCCAACCTTAGGGAGTTCTCACTTACAAGGTCTTTTGACTATTGTTAAAGTACGTTGACAAAGTTACGTAGATTTTAAAGATTACTTTAGTTTTATTACCGCCCAGGCCAAGAATGATGTCTGTTTCTGTTTCTGTGCCTCCTCGCTTAGCTAGCCCGTGAAACAAATAATACGAATCTTTTAGCACACAGGACAGCACGTGCTTGAGCATATTTGTACGCCAAGTTTTGATTGTTATCTCAAGGTAACCATTGGAAGGGCGAAAGAAAAAAGTAAGCTAGGCGTAGAGAATCAAGTAATCTTATAAAGAATCACTACACGTAGAGGAAGGTAGATGGTATCTATAGATATAATCAGATATGACCCGAAGACTGTAGTTAAGTCAGTCTCTAACAAGCAATTAAATTAGTATAGTCTAGCAAGTAAAAAAGAATATAAAAGCATATGGAGGTGCTATCTAGAAGAACAAAGCAGTGTACAATAGCTGGTTCCAAGTATCAGGGAGTCCAGGAAGACACCAGTGGCTACAATCTGCAGAGCGTTGAGGGTTAGCCTTTTGCTGGGGGCTCAAATCACCGCTATAAATTGATGGGTGACCATCTTTCCTAAGCCCGGAAAGCATTGTGATGTCCAATAAGTACGCAGGGTTATGCATGTCCCTAATAACATCGTCCACTACTCTCATTTCCTGAGGGTATGCTCCTGGTGACATTGATCCACTTAATATTGGAGTTGTCTCGCCGTAGCAATTTTTCGAAACAGATATTGTCGTCCCAGAACTCCATTCACTTGGACTGCCAATTTTTAGTTCCAAGTTAGTAATATATACCAGACCCAATCCTTATAATAACTTTTCCAGAACTGTTATCAAAAGTTTAAACAAAAGACACAGAGCCACCGACAAGATCGCTGTTAAAAAATGTATTACTGTTGAAGGTGTCGGCAGATTTTGGCAGCACCGAGTTCTTTAAGAAAAACCATTCTCTAAACATATCTGGTGTTGAAACAAATAATACATCAACAACTAGGCTCCGGTCCATACTAAATATCAAGTATTGGAGTAGACTACGTGTGAACACACTGAATCCTTATCAAGAGGTTAAAGAAATTGAACCTACCGACAAGTCAAACAAGTGCGACAAGTTCGTTACCCATTTATGACTGAAACTGCTAACCAGTATAGAAACCAGGTTTCCCCTCGTGCCTTTTCTTTATGCCTGATGAAATTAATGCATATTGATTATGTCACATTCTTCTATTGCTACAAACTAGCACGAACACAGCTGTTATAACTTGCAGGTTGCATTTGTTCCGTTGTTTTTTAGTTAGACTAATTTACGATGCCCAATTTATTAGTTGCGTATGGGAAGCCAGCGTGGCCAAGCTGCACCCTCAACTGCGGCTGACATTAAACCACATTTTTTGTGCTTGGAGCCCAGTGGCCAATAATGGAGGAATCAGGAGTGTAGCTTTCCAAGTAAAGTGAAAAATATACGAGAGAGAGACATACTCGTAATGTGTGGGCGAGATGGACAAGAAGAAAACTCTGGTTCTGGCAGTGTCAATGTTGGAGTCAACCCAATTGGCCCATGTTCTCAAGCCTTTTTCCAAAGCAACTAGACGATCCATGTCTTGGTAATATGAACCTCCTGTTTCCATGTAATCCCACCTGCTCAAAGCCAGAACGCACCAAGATTTGTATCTTCTTTGCTTGTATTTTCTTTTTTGATATATATACGAGAATGCCAGAAAAAGCATCTTAAACAAAAACAAACATGACGCTAACCCTTGGAGAGACCCTTTGTGGCTCCACCAATGACCGGTGTTAAAAGACAGAACGTCTGCGTTACGCCAGGCGTTGGCGTTGCCGGATATCTCTTCCAGCCTTAGAACTCTCTTCCCTTGAATCACATCTATGTCCACCAAGTAAGGTGCTCGAAAATATGAAATGCTCACGTCATAGTCCTGTAAACATTATAGAATGCAATTTCATGATTGGGGCTTCATATGAGTAATATTGTTCACTTCACTTCACTATCACTGTGGGCCACGAATCAAGTAGTGTATTGCAGTTGGCATCGACTAGCCTACAACGCATACTAACAGTGATTTCTGGGACCCTCAATCATCTTTCAGCTGAGCTTTTCCATCTTAAATATTGAACCTAAGCAACAATAATAGGCTTCTGGGTTGGATTCACAATTCCATCATTCCCAGATTGAGATAGGACGATAAAGATTTAAAAAAAAAAATAGTAATTTCCAAATCTGAGAACAGAGATCGTAAAACTTCTAGTCTACAAGTAAAGAAATGAACTTTTCCTATTGTAGCCAAGCAATGGCACTCGCATACTGCAAACCTTTGATGTCAAAAGTAGATCAAAAGGGTAATATAGAAAATATACATTATTATTCTTGCTTAAAGGTGTAGGCCAGCCAGACCACAGCGACCTATGGCCTAGGTCCAAGATGAAAGCTTTATCACTACAAACTGGAAAATTTGCTTACGAATGCTATCCAAGAATGCAAAACAAAGAAGCATATAATGTTTCAACTTCAAGTTACCAGAAATTTGAAGATGGAGAGAGGATCTCCTCTGCTCATTTTTGTGGATGTTTGAGGCGCTGCAGCTAAAATCATGCAAATCAAAGACTCCCACTGATTCCTTCCAAGCGAATCACCCACAAACATCACTGTTTTCCCCCTCAATTTCAGTAGAAAATCATCCCCATTGAACCTGACATGAAAGTACTACAATAACTTGATAGCATTGGCCACAGAACAGAACTGGTAGAAGCTAGATTTATCGAAGAAAGAAACAGAAATGGCTGTTGCCCATTGCTGATGAGAAGAATGTAACTGCAGTTTCATTACCTTGGGAGCTCACAGTTGAGAGGCTTCCATCTATACTTGAGGTAGTCAGAGTCAGGTCGACCGTACATTCGGCAATTGAATCGAGGGTCAATGACGGGACAATTAGAGGATTGGTACATGGGGTACGTGTCATCACGAACCCAGGTGCCTGCAAAGAGTGCACAACTGCTTTGGTTACCTTGAATAATCGGTCTTCTTTGATGGTGGCTTTTGTGGTGGTTCCTCATGCTCACTATTAGAGCGGAGGAAACTATCTGGTTTTGAAGCAGAACCAAGAACAGAATCGCAGAACATGATGAAAACAGTGTGCAAGAAGAATGGCAACGATCAAACATATCAATCGAGGACAAGGAAATGAAAAGGCAAAAGACTTCAACTTTCAGACAAAAAAAAAACGAAGAGGCAAAGTGCTAAAGAGGAGATGTAGCTTTTGTTTATTTATTCTGTACTTTTGCTGCCAGTGTGAGGGGTATGGCGGGATTGGGATTTGGGAGGGTTTTGTTTGTCTGTCTTACAACATAAGAAAACAGGGGCTTAGGCATAAGGCATTGGCTCATGACTTACGGTCTTTCACTTTGTTTTATTGTGTGCGTGTGAAAGTTCCCGAGCCCCGTTCAGGCGAGTTAAGTTCGGCGTTAAGGACTTCTATTTCCGTATGATGGACCGTCTCAACAGGCTTCCTAGATAAAAGAAATAGGTCATTAAGTAAAAATTTAAAATTTGAAAAATTGATTATATACCAATTAATTAAAATATTATAGATATGACTGCTAAATTCAACTTTTGAATTTAATTTAAATAAATTAAATCTAATTCAAAATAATAATTTAAAATAAATTATTAATCATGTTTAAGAAAAATTATTATATCAGTAAAATTATAATGTTCATTTTTTAGAAAAACTTAAGAGAAGAGATTTTCGTTTTAAAATTTATAAGGTTTTTTTAACATTTAAAAATTAAGTAAAATTATTTAGTTTTATGTCTTTTACTCATGACATAACTGAGTTAAGATTTTCGATAATTTATGCCATTGTTAGTATATGAAAAACCTACTTATGTATAAAAAAAATTTCATACGAATATCACACATCAAGGGCTACTTTGGAACTCGTTTTAACAAAAAGCATCGTGAGACTCAAAAAGTTTGGATTCCTATAGTGTCAGTCGCCTCACCTGTCCTGCAAAAAGAGCAAAGAAGCTGTCGTCAGAAAGTAATTTTGTTCTTTGCTTTTCTTGATGCACAATCAGAACACGCGGTTATGGTAGAATACCTCTTATATTGAATCATAAAAATTATAGTGATGTATGTAGCGTGAAGTGAAGGTCAAGAACGGTATCGATGTTCTGAATGGCACCTAAACTTTGTCCATTTGGTCCTTCAAGTCTATAATTAGGAAAAGGAAAGAAGGCCTTCTTTAACATGGAATAAGGCTGAAAAGTAGACATGACTAGAGAGTAGAAAAGTTTGATTCCATCTTAAATACAGACAGGGCAGCAGAGCAGCCATTGACTAGGAAATATCCTCAATTTTCGGAGACTAATCAACATAAAGTAAAGCCCCAGTGGCAGCGGGTCCACTATCCTGTGCTTGTTCCTTATATCACGACAATTTTTGCCATAAGCAGTTCAACGTGGAGCTCCTTCACTTGCCAGATTTTAATAATTAAAAGATATTAATAAATAATATCAATTTATAAATAAGTTTTACAAATTTTAACTTTTTTAATTATTTAGTTTAATAAAATGTAATGAGTTCTTTATTAATATTTATTTATAAATATTATACATAAGATTAAAATAAAATTATTTACTTCATTAATTTATACTAAATTATATTTAATATTTAATTATTATTAATAATAAAAATATAACTTTATTTGACTTTAGCAATCAAACATATTTTTAAGACTAGGAATAACTAGGCTTACTTTAGTCTATTATCTTGTTTGGCTTCTTATGTCTAGAGCCTTGTAAACTTTTGTCTTCTTTGATATTTATTAATTATATTTTCTCTTTATAAAAAAATTAATTATATTTTTATCTTCCTATGAAAATAAAAATAGAAACAAAAATTATAAATTATAAAAGAAAATTAAGATCAAATAACCCCTAAACAATTATATTACTAGGCATATAAATGATATAAATATTTTTCAAAACACTTATGATTTCTATATGACAATTGAGTGAATTGCCATATATAAGACAACCCCAAACTACTAGGCTATATGGTAGTGGACATAACTTAGATTGTGTAAATTCTCACAAAATTTGGGTATAAATAAATATTGATTGTTATATATAGTGTATAGTTCATATATCGAAATTTTAAGGACGTTTTAAAAGAATGCGACCTACTTGTATAGGAACCACATTACACCTAATCCTTGTGCCTCTCAATTGAAAAAGAAATTAGAAATTGCTTTGTGACTATAACCTTTCCACTCACATTTAACCACTATAGATTGTATAGTTTATGGAGTTTTATAATTGGCAATCCTAACTTCTCCATTAACTCACCAAATACTATATTGGTAGAACTCCCTCTATTTATGATTATATCATGAGCCTAATCCTTAATAGAAAGCTTTCTATATAAGAGATTGTCTTACTAATTAATCACATTCTCATGAGCCTAATCCTTGATAGAACACTTTTTATAAAAGACATTGTCCTACGATTTAATCACATCCTCTCCTATATACGTAATCTTCCCCTCTTTGGGCCTTTTAATGCACACATCATCCTTATTAGTCCTTTTTTAGCTTTATAACTTTATCATCTTTTTTACTCAATAGTTTGCTTTATAATGAAGAACCTACACAAGAAATACCAAAACGGTTAAAATACCTCTTTTAAAGTTATTTTTCTATCTTTTTGACCATGTGAGCTGCATCTTGTAACTTCAAGTAATGGTATAGCTTTACAATTTTGGCAATCTCTAGATTTAGTCTACAAATGAAATGATTCATTACGTGTTCCTTCATATTTGCCATAACCATAGCAACCTTCATCTCCTTGTGATACTCTTCCACACTCTTAGAGCCTTAAATTAACATTTTTAGCCATTAATCACTATAGTAGAAGCTTGGAATAAAATGCTTTCTCATCATTATTTTTATCTTCTCCCATATCCTAATAGGCGACTCTTGGTTCCTTTCTTAGCAAGTATTTGTTGATCCCACCTATCAACGATATAATCACTAAATTCTATGACTGCCAATTTAACCTTTTTCTCTTCCAAAAAGTTGAAACATTCAAACACTAACTTTACATTTTTTTAACTCCAAACATGCATTATAGTCTATTCTTCCTATAGAGGGTTGTATCTTTATCTTAATGCTACCCATATTGTTATCAACCCTTTTCTCATACTCTCTTTCATAACCTAAATCGAATCTACCTCTTCCTTGTCTCCCCATTCTACATCCTCTTCCACCCTTTATGTTTAACTCCCCCAAGCAATTGACATCACTATTAGCCTCCTCATAAGTTTGAAAGTCATCTATTTAGTAGGTATAAGTGAGTTATATTGTAGACTAGCTATGATAGTTTCGTATTTCTCTAACCTATCCTTAACTTCACTAAATTGTTGAATGAGTTGCTCATATTCACCTTTTATTACATTCATGATGAACTTATACTCTTTTCTCCTCACTTATTTCCTTCTTTTTAGATGAGTTTTTGTTTTGTTTTTACATTATAATGGACTTGCAAGATAAAAGTTATTGACAAAGCACTCTCTTATGTGTTTCTTTTAATATTTACTCTTCTCACAACCTAAACTCTTAATTAAAGGTTCTTTGCAATCTTGTTAATATATAAAGAAGGCTAGTTTTAACTTTCCCCTTTATCAAATTACTCCCGAAGAAGCAAATTAGTTAGAGATTAACAAAGAAAACATAACTAGAGGCTAAGAAAACAAAAAATTAAAATTAGAAAATTGAACCTAATAGAACCTAATTAGATCGAATGAAGAAGAAGATGATGAAATTTGATAGGTGTGAATTATATTATGTATTCTAAGTGATAGAGTGTGTTTGTTTAGTGTTTTCTTAGAAGATAATCACATATTTAGGACTTAGATTTGTGTTCTTGTTAGTTTTTTTTTAATATGTGTTTTGATTGATTGATTGTTGTTTAAGGAAAGAATTTGATCAAAATTGTATGTTGCAAGAGTTGTTTGATGTGTTTGATGAAGAGTGGATCCCAAGTCGGATGTAACATTGAATTTAGCACCCAAACACATTGATGTGTTGTTGTACCATTCTTTTTTTTTTTCATTTTCTTAAATCTAACTTATCTCCATTGGACAATCTTTAGTCCTATTCATATTAATATTAGTTCTATTGGTCTATTGGTAAGATTCATATCAAACTTTTTTGTTGGAGTCTTCTTTTATATTCAAGTTTGTTCTTAATATTTTTATTTACTTTTTTAAACGTTTTTATGTCTTGTACCCTACACCTAATTCCTTTGTGGTGTTCTTATCGTTTTTAAACATAATTTTTTAAAACATATTGTTCTTATCATTCTTATTTCTTGTTTTTGATTCTACAAGTTAATAAAAAGGAAAAGTTATAACAAAGTTTTATGAATAGAATTATTAAAAGGCCTCATCTAAATCATACACAAAAGACTGACAATTATAATAGCCTTTACAAGTAAGGATTGTTATTCCTTTTCTAATAAAAATAAGGTAATTCATAAGTTAAAATCATTTTATTTTCTAGTTGTTCTTTCATTTCCATACTATTTAATTCTTGCTTGTTGATTTTGATGAAGTTTTAAATTAAGACCCTTTATACTATAAGTACCAAGATCGTACTTTAGAGCATAAAAAGTATTGTCCCACTAGGATTGGAGTAGTCACCTCAAAATTCTTGTAAACTTTGTTTAAAGTAAATAATAAGATAATTCACAAAAAGTTAAACTAAAAACGAAAAATTGATAATTAAACAATGAAATAAGCAGTAGTGAATCAGTTGATTGATAAATTTATAAAATTGGGAATTAATTCCATCTTTATTTGTTTTCACTTCACCTTCTTGATTTAATACTATTTGACCCTAGGTATCCACTAATTATGATTACCCTCTCTTGAGATTTAATCAAATAATATTAATTAAAATAAATAAAATTGAATTATGACCTCTCACTTTATCAAATTCTTCTTAATTATGCAATTGGATTTGAAAAAATCCTATGGATAACTAATAGATAATTATGATCTCTCTTCAATTATCTATTAGTTTGATGTTTATAAGTTTATTAAGATATTAGCTCTCACTTTGCAAGATAACAAAATTGATCTAATATAATCTCTCGATTCAAATTGAATATAAAGCAATAAACACCACAAGCATATTTCATTAAATTAAGAATGTAAAGTTTAAAAAATTAATCAAGAGTAACTCCAACAAAGAATTTAGCAATCTATAGATGTAACTATATTTGCCAATTGAATCATCATTAACATTCAAAAACAAGAAGGAAATACAAGAAATGGGTAGAGAATTGAATTTGGATGTCTTCTCTTCTTTGCATTCAGCTAGAAACTACAACTTTTTTTGATCCCACATCGGATGGAGAGGGGAACGAAGTACGCCTTATAAGGGTACGGATACCTCTCCCTTATAGACGCGTTTTCCATGGCCTAATGCACCAGATAGGTGACCTCCTGGGAAAGCCTCGGGAAAAGCAAAACTACGAGGGCTTGGCCGAGCCAGGGCCCAAAGCGGACAATATCTGTAAGCGGGTGATCTGAGGTGTTACAAGTGGTATCAGAGCCAGTATCCAAACCGTTGTATCAGCTAGGCTGGACCCCAAAGAGGGTTGGGCCCTAAAGGAGTGGAAAATGTGAGATCCCACATCGGTTGGAGAGGGGAACGAAATACGTCTTATAAGGGTACAAATACCTCTCCCTTACAGATGCGTTTTCCATGGCTTAATGCACCGGATCCCGTTGTAACTTCAAGGTTAAACGTGCTTGGGTGAGAGTAGTTCTATGATGGGTGACCTCCTGGGAAGACCTCGGGAAAGCAAAACCGTGAGGGCTTGGCTGGGCCAAGGCCTAAAGCAGACAATATCTGTAAGCGAGTAATCTAGGATGTTACAAACACATTTAACCTCGGAGTTTCGATGGGATCCGGTGCATTAGGTCATGAAAAATGCATCTTTCAAGGTTGAGTTGACACCTAGTATCACCACCCACTGATCCAGATATTGTCCTCTTTGGGCCTAGCCATCAAGGTTTTGTTCCTCCCGCACACTCGCTCAGGAGAACGCATTTGTAAGGTAGAGGTATCCGTACACTTATAAGGCGTACTTCGTTCCCCTCTCCAACTGATGTGGGATCTCACAACTTCTCTTTCCTCCATCACTCTAGATTAGATATTAGTAACTTGGTTCATTTTTTCTGTTTTATAATGTATATCAAAACCATATCCTATTAGTTTTGCCATTCAATTTTACTGATCTAGGGTTATAATCTGTTACTATAATAGATGCTTTAAACTTTTTTGATACATGAAAACTAGGAAATGATTCCCTAAAAATAAGGTCGCCAATGCTAAATTGCTAATGTTAGTGCCATAATCTCCTTTTCATAAGCAAATTTATACAAATTTTTCTCTAATAATGCTTTACTAAAGTAAGCAATTGGCCTTTGTCCTTTCATCAATACTACTTTTACCATTTACCTGAGGCATCACACTCAATGGGAAATTGTTTAGAAAAATATGACTGCCTAAGAATAAGAGTCTTCACCATCTACTATTTCAAAGAATCAAATGTTGCTTGTGCTTCCTTGGTCAATTTAAAAGCCTTTCTCTTTGTTAAATATATGAAAGGCTTTACCACACTCCTATACTCCTTGATAAATTTGTGATAAGAACTTGTTAATCCTAAAAAATTGAAACCTTTTTATATTTGTTAGGATCGTTCAATTTACCTTCGTTTGCACTTTTATAGGATACATTGCTACCCCTTTCTAAGAAATTAAATGACCCAAATATTAATTGGAAATGCTCCCAAATTAGCATTTCTTAGGATTAATTACAAAGTGAATCCCAATAGAAGATGTAACACCTCTTCTAAGTGTTTCAAGTAATTATCCTCCCATGTCCTACTATAGAGTAGCACATCATCAAAGAAAACCAATATATATTGCCTTAGTAAAGGATTGAAAACCTAATTCATAGTTTCTTGGAATGTTATTCGGGTGTTGGTGAGGCCAAATGAGCTTATCAAATTCATAATGGCCTTTATAAGTTCAAAAAGTTGTGTTCTAAATATCTTCTTATTTTATGAGAATTTGGTAATACTTGAGTTTGAATCTAAGTTGTGAAGTATTATGCCCCATATAACTCATCATGTAATTCATCCACTACATGTATTGGAAACTTGTCAAGAATTTCCCATATACCCAAGCATGTTCAGTGAAATCATACCAGTTCATACTATTCCAATAGATTCTCTCACTTTC
>JAOTAW010000008.1:21460055-21471164 GCA_025629945.1 Erythroxylum savannarum | reverse complement strand
GTAAAACCCATATCAAAGCCACCTATGCCATTGATAAATACATCCACTCACTCCACACACACGCCATCTTCACTTTGGTTAATGCAACACCCACTGCACCTTTAATTGCTAGAAACCCATTCAGGATACACACAAGCACTTGACCCACACGCAACACTAATATATATGTTCAGCTATTCACCACACCATCTTAGATTGTCGTAGATACACACAAGCACTTGACCTGCTGAACAATTAATTCACGTTAACTCTAAGTAACACACATGCACGTCATCTCTAGTGCAGCATACTCACGTTGATGATAGTCTTCTGCTGTGGATACTAGATGTGCACAAATCTCTCACATAATCAGAGTCCAACTTAAATTCAAACATGCAACAATCTTATTCTTTTAATTTAATCAATCCACAATTTTTAAATCCCACTACAATTAAGATTTTATATGTCCAATTAAAATTTCAAAACTAGATAAAAGATATGTATAATATATCTTAACAATCTCTCCCTTTTTGGCATTGCTTGTCACAACTCTAGAACTCCACATAAATAATCATAATTGGATATATAAAGATGAAATTCATGAAATTCACAATGCTCCCCCTTAATCAAACATCAAGTTTCAAAGAATACCAATCTTCCAAATTTCTCCCCCTTAGGACAAAAAGATGCCAAAAAGTAAGACGAATAGTCACACATATACCTTAAAATCTTCCCCTAAATGGAACATCCACCATAAACAATTTAATGTCTCCTCCTTTAGACAAAATAGTATCAAAACGCATAATTATAATAATCAACAATAGATGCAGCGGAAGAATCACAAGCACGCTAAGAAGACACATTACCATCATTTAAAACACTAAGAGATATGCCCGAAAAAAAGAGAGATAACTGAGAGAGATCCATACCGATGAGAGAGCTGAGGAGTTTTCGGTGGAGTCAAATAGAAGTCACAATGCAAACTACTAAAAAGATGAGATGACAATAGCAACATAAAACTAAAGAACTAAAAAAATAAATCTTTTCTTCTTTTTTTTTGTTTCTTTTTTTAAAACAAAAAAAAATCAAAACTGTAAAGTACATAGTCCTTGTGCCCCTCGAAGAAATTCAAACCTTACTGCATCAAGAGGTTTTGTAAAGATATCTGCCAACTGCTTTCTATAGACACATGTGATAAGATGACTACTTTACTTTCCACAAGCTCTCGATAAATAACCCTTTTTTCTTCTTTCGCTAACATCTCCAATAACGTTTTCTACTGGATGACTGGATGATTTCTTTGCATTAGAGATGAAGAATCTCGGTTCAAATAAGCTTCTAGTGTTTTGGTTGAAGTAACTGAAAGTTCTTCAATTCGCGCAGTTACTTCCTCAGCAACAACTAACTGCAGATCAATTCCTGCAGTTACTTCCTCAGTAGTAACTAACTGCAAATCTGGCCAATTCTTCAATCTCGTCTCATTGCTTGTTTGAGATGATTAGGATGGTCGGTTAAGTTGATTTTCTTCTTTGTTCATTTTGGCTCGACCCTTCATAGCCTCTAATTTTGTCAATTTACTGATGAGATCAAGATTTACGTGCCCAAGCCTTTGGTGCCATAAATCAATATCATTATCATGAGTGGCTGACTTACAAGTAGTCTTGACCTATAGCATGAGCAATTGTCGGTTGATCGCTTACCGCTCACAATACATTCTCCTTGTTTGGTTAGTACCTTGCATTCATCACCTGTAAATTTAACTAACAAACCATCATCACAAAGTTGGCTTATACTTACCAAATTTGCTTTTAATCCATCGACATGGAGCACATTCTTGAGAGGAGGCAAACCATCCACGCATAATGTTCCTCTACCGATCACAGAAGCTTTCTTTCGATATCCATACAATTCTGGTAATCAGTTAAGTAAGCCTTTTCCCCCGTCATATGGCATGAGCATCCACTATCAAAATAATAACCATGTTGCAAAGTTGCCTTCATTGGTGTATGAACTACGAGAGCTTGCAATTCACTTCTTTTTACCCAAGAAGATTTCGGTATTGAAGGTTGTTGTTGAAATTTTTGTGGAGGATGTATACTTTTTCGGCTTTGTCTTCTTTGAAACAACATCTATAACAACTGATAACATCTTGGTCTTATATGCCTAATGACTCCACAAAAATGACATGTGGGTATAATTCTTCGATTCTTTTTCAACCTCTTGGGCTGATCTGAACATATCAAAATTTTCTTCATTCACTTTCAAGCACTCACCTTTATAGTCTATGCCTTCGAAATTCCCTTTAACCTTACCAATTTCTATCAATTTATCTAGTTTTTTCGTGCCTCCATTCAACATCCTCAATCCCTTTTCAATACTTATCAATTTCATTCTAGCTTCACTAAGCTCATCCGACGTCAACATCAGCTGCTTTTCTAACTCTTGTATAGTGTTCTTCATGGAAAGATTCTCTTCCTTTAATCTTTCATTCTTTATCATCTAGGCCACTTTTGTCGCTGTCATAATCTGATATTGAATCTTGAGCTGGATTGTTTTTGAAATTTTCTTATTTTCCCTCTTTTTAACCTTCAGTTACTTCCTTCTCAGTTACTGTTAAGCAAGTAACTAGACTTTTGCTATGTAAGACAACCAACACAGCACCATTTGCTATTTCTTCTTCGCTACCATATTCACTCTCAGAATCATTTTTACTCCAGGTGCTTGTGAAGGACTTTCCTCTTTTCTTCTTCTCAGTATTGGCACATTCGGATTGAATGTGTCCAAAACCTTGACATTCACGATATTCAATTCTCCTTGCCTTCTGTTCAACCTTTTGTGTCTTGAGTTGTTATCTTAAATTGTTACTCAATGAACTTCTGCCATATTGTCTAAAGTTAGATATGTCTTTCTTCATTCTTTTCAACTATTTACCAAAATTTCGTGTGAGTAATACAAAGTTTTCATTTTCATCTTATTCATCTTCCACATCATTCACACTTTTTTCAATGTCCACCTGTAGTGCCTCTCTTGTAGCCATGCTTGCGAAACTAAAATCTGCACCAACTTGCTACCAAGTTCTGAATCGGTGTCCTTGATGGACTCTTCTACTGAATTTTTCTTTTTATTTATTCTTTTTCTGATCCCAATTGAAAAACCGAAGGGGTTAATTATTTTGCAAATTGTCCGAATCATTTCTGGCAAACAAAAAAAATTAGAAAAATTAAAAGAACCAAAAATAAATCAACACTGAAAATTTGGTAACGCAGTTCGGCACACCTTGCTTACGTCTGCGGGGCCCTCACCTAACTTAATTACTTTCACTGAAGTACAATAGATTTACCCAAGGCTTCACTGAGCCGACACCACTCAACCCTTGACACTATCTCTCAACCTCATTTATCGTAAAAGATTTTCACACCTAATAATACGACCGCCTCATACTAACATCAACAGAGGATTTTCTCAATCAATCTTTTAACGAAAGAACAGTGAACAAATAACTCAAGTGATTAAAATAATAAAGAACGAAAACTAAATACACTTGAGATAGAAAAGAACAACTTTTTCGATGAGTTTCGCTCCACTGAAATAGATCTAAAAGTCGTCGCAACAACAATAGGCCAATCAAAGACAACACATCAAAAAAAACGCAGCACAAAACCATTCAGCCTGCTTGAAGGAATCATCATCCTTCAAAGGAAAGCACTGAGGCAACATGCACACTAAGAAGCAACACGCACACAGAAGCAGTGCGCAGAGAAGCTCACACTCACCAGTAGCAAATCAACAATGTAGTATATATATATATGTCTTCCAAATCAATTAATTCCTCGCTATGCACTTTATTCAGCTTTCTACCAAAAAACCTACGCACCACTACACTTACTCTTTCAATGAACAATTAATTCACCTCACTTCAATTACACACACATACTGTGTATCCCAATAAGCAATTAATGCACACCACTTTAACATCCACTGCACCTTATATGTAAAACCCATATCAAAGCCACCTATGCCATTGATAAATACATCCACTCACTCCACACACACGCCATCTTCACTTTGATTAATGCAACACCTACTGCACCTTTAATTGCCAGAAACCCATGCAGGATACGCACAGGCACTTGACCCACGCGCAACACTAATGTATATGTTCAGCTATTCACAACACCATCTTAGATTGCCGTAGATACACACAAGCACTTGACCTACTGAACAATTAATTCACGTTAACTCTAAGTCACACACACGCACGTCATCTCTAGTGCAACATACTCAACTTAAATTCAAACATGCAACAATCTCATCCTTTTAATTTCATCAATCCACAATTTTTAAATTCTACTACAATTAAGATTTTATGTCCAATTAAAATTTCAAAACTAAATAAAAGATACTTCCTCCGATTCATAATAAGTGTCATTTTAGAGGAATTTTAATTATTCAAAATAAGTGTCGTTTGTGACTTTTTATAATTTTACTTCCAAAACTACCCTTTAATTTCTCTCACATCTTAATTATACAGATTACATAGATTATATTTTCAAGACACTTTAACATGTAATTAATAAGGGTATATCAGATATTTCATTAACTTTCTTAATAAGTATGCATTTATCTAAAACGACACTTATTATGAATCAGATGGAGTATATATAATATATCTTAACAGAGTTGAATAATTTTGTTGTAAGTATGTATGAGAATGGAACATCTTGTATTGTTGAAATGGAGAAGTTGAATAATCTTAAGAGGAAGTTTGAAGATAATGGGGTTGAGAAATGTGAGAAAGCTAGAAGACGTCAGAAAATCGCAACTTAAGAAGAAAAAATACGTCACTAATTTGTGTTTGAGTTTTCTTGATGGAGATGAAGGGCAAGAAGAGGAGGAGGAAGAGTTACTTGAAGCTTTAGAGCCACCGTCGAATTTGGAAAGATTAAGCATACTTGTATATGGAGGAAAGACGTTGTTCCCAAGTTGGATGATGAAGCTGAATCTACTTAGGAAGCTTCTGATTAGTTCATGTGGCAATTGTGAGGAATTTCCTCCATTGGGGAAGTTGTCATGCCTTGAAGAGCTACTCCTTTTTAATATGAAAGTGAAAAGAGTGGGTGTTGAATTTATGGGAATAAAAAAAGAAAAAAGACACATCAACGTCCTTCGTTTCATTTCCAAAATTGAAGATTCTTCAATTTTGGTTTTGTGGGGAATGGGACGAGTGAGATGATATTGATGAGTGGTTGATGGAGAGAATTAATAATAAGTAAATTACAGTTATGCTATCTCTCCTACTGCTACAACTTAGATTTTGTCCAATGTTGAAGACATAGCCATACCATTTGCTGTCGCCAACCATCACCAGAGTCCAACTATTGGATTTAATGTACTGTGATGTTCTTCAACAACAAATTCAAAAGGATAGACCTTCTCACATACTTCATCTCCAAATTACATCAGAAGGTACATTATTCTTTATCTTTTAATTATATATTTACTTGTTTCTTTTATATCAACTCATTTTTATTTTTATTTATGATATAAAACACCTCTCCTTCTCTTCCCAACCACTACATCTAGTATAAATCTCACATCTTTACTTCTTATTCAATCCGAAGAAGATGAAGAGGAAGAAGAAGAAGAAGAAGAAGAATACCAATAAAGACTGTTTCTCAGTCCACCAAATCCCAGAACGGTAACGTCTAGAACGTGGGATCTGCTTCTAGCAGCCAGAAGAAGAAACGGAAGATAACAGCCCATTAGAGTGCGTTATAAGGAGAGTTTTTAGAAATTCAAGAGGGGATGAATGGTTGCTACTTTGCCCAATTGATACGTAAGTAATTATGGCCAATTTCAAACTGAAAAGTTAAGTTTATTGCTTATTCTTATGGATGGATTTGTGTTTTGCAGGCCCGTTCAAATATTAAAGAGCACAAATATTGAAGGATGGTTACCTGTACGTTTTTCCAGTTTTAATTAATAAACTGATTATTATTCTATTCAAAAATATATTCTTTTTATTTAGGACTATAGTAGACAGTTAGTATGTTCCAAGGGTTGACTATTATGTATTACATTAAAAATGGGAGAAGCACTAATTGACAAAATTATCGAGGTGTCAAACCTTTCTGTCGATGTAAGCTCTTAAGAAAGATCAACCTGTTATTCCTAAAATAACTTTTATTCATTGAGCGACGTCCACTCGGCGCTATCGGATCACTAAGGCCAACTTTCGCGTGTGTGTATATATATATAAATATATATATATATTCTTTTTAAATTCATATTATTCTTCTAAAATAAATACGGTGGAATCTATGTTACCTTAGCATCATATTTTTGCAGATTATTCAATCTAGTTGTATTTAAGTAGATTTTTTACTAAAATTTGACAAATAATATTTTTTGATAACTCTTAGAATAAGATAATGCAATATAATAATTAAAATTTTCATGTTAAAACTCTGATTCAATTAATTAAAGAATCATTAAAAATTTTAAAAATGTTAATTAATTATTAATAAATTAATTTTTAACAAAGGTATGAAATTCAACCCGGTTTAGAAGTTTGTTGTGGATAATTGAAACATCAAGTACATAATTGTTATTAATTAATTGTAACGCAATTTTTTAAAAATAAAAACAAATCATTAATACTTTTAGCTTCAACACTACATAATACACACAATTGATCAGTAACATTAATATTGAGGTGTAAAAGAATGTCTTTTGCTAGTAATCTTTTAAAGATAGCAAGCCATAAAATTAATGAATATTTAGGTAAATTAAATATGATCCAAATATAACTTGCTTGCGTGAAGTCAGGTTGTTCACCCCTTAGCCATTTATATCCTAATTTTTTTGTATAAATATCATCAGGTGCTCTTGTCCGTTTCCCATTTACAAAACCAGGTGCAAGCTTCATCTTTATTGAGTGGATTTTTTTTTTCAATGCCAACTTACTTCTAATCTAATTGTGTAGGACTAGAAGTCAACCCTTTTTTAAGTAAAATGAACTATTCCACTTAACCTATAGGCTATCTACTTTTCAAGCTACATCCCAAATATGCTTTTTTGTTACTACAAATTCTACATCTTGCAATCTTTTAAACTCAAATCCTCTTTTGAGATACTATTAGCATCAATTACAACAAATATAATATATCGTGTAATTCCCTATCTTCTAAAAGCATAAACAATTCAATATGTTGATAAATGAAATATATAGGAAAAATAGACTATAACAATCCAATCATACAATAGTTTTAGCAGATCCAACCATACACTATTTCTATTAGATTATATGACCGAAAACACTAAAGAAAAGTCATTAATACTTTTAACTTCAAATCTAAATAATATACATAATTGATTAGTAACATTAATACTCAGGTGCTTTTTTTATAATGGCCTTCTAATGATAGGAAGCATAAAATAAATAAATGTTTAAGTAAATTAAATAAACTCCATATATACCTTCTTGTACAAAGTAAGGATGATCACCCCTTAGTGATTTGTATCCTTGTTTGTTATATAAATGCCATCAAATCCTCCTGTCTGTTTCCCATTTACAAAACCATGTGTGAGCTTCATCTTTACTAAGTGGATTTCTTCCATTAGCAACTTACATCCAATTCAGAAGTGCGAGACTAGAAATCAGCCCTTTTTAAGTAACCTGTATTAATCCACTTAACTTATAGGCTATCTGATATGTGTTTAATTTATTGTACATTTATTCCATAACACTTACTGATTAATGCTATGAAATGTTTAAGAAACTCATTTTGGTTCATATTTAGTTTTAAGTACAGTTTGGAAGCATAAGAGCTAAAGTAGTTAGAAGAACATTATTTGAGTCATCTTCTTGATTTCCACTCAATTGTCCTTGTAGAACAAGAAGGAGACAAATTGGGGTGAAGATGAGACAAGAAAATCCAAGAGAATGAAACTTTCAAGATGATCTAAAAGACATATGCCTGTGTATCTATTCACACGACCGTGTATGCATTAGGAATATTTTTTGACTTACATGGTTGGATACATGGCCGTGTACCCAACTGTGTATAGTCACGATTTGGGGAGATTTCTTATCATACACAGTTTGATAAACGGTCGAGTATCAAACCATGTATCTCTCCATATCATCAACTTTTAATATAAAACAGACATTCGAGTGGCTTAGATAACATGGCTTGGTTTTAGGACATGAAGGGGGACAGAACCCTTAATTCGTTGGCACCCATAAAGAGATAAGCATCCCTCTTCCTGTTCATAGGGGATATAGAAGCTAAAGACACGTTTTAGGCATCTCTCCATTATGTATTATGTTCTTTCTCTCTTAGGGATTGTTTATGTTATCCTATGTTTGTTGAATTGGTTATTGTGTAATAATGATCTTAATACTCTATTAGATTGTTTTTATGTAAACTCATTACTATAATCTTAAATACAATACATAATAGTTGTGTTTGGATTCATTTGTGGAAAGTAATGGTTTTGAATCATTAGCGATAACATAACCTCGATTAAATGACACGAGTTTGTCTGGTTGTTGCTAAGATTAGTCTATTTTCCTAGTTTGTAACGTGGCAGTCTTCTTAAATCTAGAGAGCTTGTTCTAGGTTGTTCGATAGCTAGGTTTGGTTAAAGAGCTTATTTTAATTTAACACGACCTAAGAGAAAACCAAGATAAATAGAGCTTGTTGTTAACCTACAATTAATAGTTTCTAATGAGAGGTGTGAGAATAACAAGGCAATGAAGTATGCTTATTCGTGTGTAGGTCGAGATTGAACCAAGAATCGGATTCTGAAACCCATTCATCAATTTTATCATTTTTCACTTGCTTTAATTTGTTTTCTTTAGTTTAATTTCACTTTATTTTCTTTACCACTTTCAACCAAAACTCCCCTCCAATATCCTAAAAACTGATTCTTTTCATTACAAAAGCTTTACATGCACTCTCTGTGAGATCGACCTTGACTTTTCACTAGCTATAGTTTTAAGTTTAGTTATTTTGTGTAGTGTTATGATGCACCAATAATTTTGGTGTTGTTTCCAGGGAGTATGGTACTTTAGTTTTTTTCTTAATTTTAATTGGTGTTTTATATATATATATATATATATATATATATTTGTCCATAATTAGTTTTTATATTTATTTCTTGATCTTTTCACATTTCTTTTGTGTTTGTGTATAAAAAGTACACAGTGAGGGGAGTATGTCATCGCTGGATATTGTTAATACTATTGGTGGAAAATTTTCCTATAACTCATATTCCTAATCCTATAAACAAGTTTAGAGTGATCATGAGGACTTTAGTTATGAAGGGGATAGCCGACAAAACTACTTCCTAGATAGGCTGCAAGATGCACAACAATTCCCGCATAGACCAGAAGTCTCTTATTCCAACTCAGGTATAACTTTGAAAGACTTAGTTATGTCTCTTGTTGCTAATATTCTGCAATTTCAGTAGGATGTGATACCATTCTAGCAAGATATAAGGTCTAGAATCCAAAACTTGATAAGCCATATGGGTCAACTGACGGTAGCTATCAACTGTCTAGAATCACAAAGCGGAGAAATGCAACCATCTCAACCCGAGGTGAATCCAAGGAACATTACTGTGAAAACCTTACGAAGCGGAAAGGAGCTTGAGAATCTTGAGATGACTACTCAAAGGATTGCTTGTGAAAAAGAAGTTAAGAAGGAGATCAAAGGAGAAAAGGATAAATCATTTAGCTCAAAGATAAATATTCAGTTCCTAATCATTGTCAAGACTAATCATTCACCTTTACTTAACAGATTGTAGAAATTAAACGTGGAAGAAAAGGGTGAAGAGATATTCGAGATATTCCAATAGTGCAAGGACTCAGTGGAGATCAAAAGTTTGAAGATAGGAAAGACAATAAATGTGAGTGATCATCAACTTAGCCCCTATCTTGAAAAAGCTCGGGTGGAGAAAGCGCAAATTGTGACATCTGAAGATCATAAGTTTGTCACCTGAGGAGGAAAGTTTGGAGTCGAGCTAGCAACAATAAACAAAGGCGCTACTTGGGAGGCAACCCAAGAAAAGTTTATTTCTTTTCCTTTACATTTTTGCATTTGTTAGGAGATGCATTTGTGTTTTTAGGTTTTTTTGTTTCTTATATGTTTTTAAGATTTCAAACAAAAAGAGAGAGAATCAAAATAAGAAAACAAACATTTTCTCTTTTTCTATCGCTTCTAAGACTATATAGTCATGATTATAGAGTAAATTAACTAAAAAAATTCATAGCAACTTAAGCATGTATGTTTACTCTTGTGATTAGTCAATATATATTATCTTTAGTGACTAGTGGTAGACATAAGCTAGCAAGATTTTGAGCCTTTATAGATTGATACATCCATATCAGTCTAATTGTTTTTTGTTTATGTGTGACTTTCATTACATGTACATCATAACTTTGCTTTGATTTTCTATTTAAGACCACAAATTTATCACATGTATTAACATGGAAATGATATAGGCATTCTTTGTTTTTACAAGCTATATTAGCTAAATAGCCTAATTATCGATATAATTTTTCCTTTTAATAAGCCCCCTTGAGCTTTATTAGCCTTTCTTTTTATGTTAACCATATTACATGCTTTTAACCTAACTAAATGTCCTACCCAAGCCTTAAAGCTAGTGAAGAATTTGTTGAATGTTGATGATCGTGGATGCACAAAAGTATAAGTGTGGGGGTGTGCCTATGTGCGGGTTGGTTATAATTGTTGGGATATCATTTTATGTGTTATCAAGGAATACCATTGTTGAAGTACCTTTTTTCAATTTTTTTTGAAAAGAAGAAGAAGAAAAAGAAAAGAAAAAAGAAAAAAGAAAAGAAAAAAAATTATGTTTAAATAAAAGTATCGAGGAAATGCAATTGTTTTGCAAATTTATTCATGATTAGTTTTTGCTCTTAAAGTTGTATGGAATAAGTGATTTGAGTATGATGCATATGAGGTAGATGTTGTTTTGAAGGATCTCTCCTTATAGTTTCAATGTATTATTATCATCGATTTTTATGAGTGATAATGTTGGACCCCGAATTTGTCTTGATGAATTTAGCATGATTTCAAATTAAGTTTTGAATGATGAATTGTT
>JAOTAW010000008.1:21378990-21396840 GCA_025629945.1 Erythroxylum savannarum | reverse complement strand
AATTAAAGTGAATATTTTAATCATTTTTGTATCAATAATCGCTAAGTGAAAATAATTAAAAATATCAACAATTAAGCACATATCAATGGCATCAAAAACTTATTGAGCAAATTCTAATCTTATAAAACCATCAATATACCTCCGGTGCATAGGTTGTAAATATAGTATATGAGGTGTCAATCCCATGAGGAGTTGGTGAACTAATCTACTTCCAGGTTATCTAAGGCTAAAAAGGATAATTAGAAAGAAAGTAAAAACTAAATAGAAACTTAAATTCTTGAATATGGATTGATTGCAAATTAAATTTTAAAATTAACAAATAAGGAATCAAATTGAACACCACCAATGAACAATCAAAAATCACATAAGGAAGATTAGCTAATTATGAGAAGGGGGATTTATCCGATCTTCAAATGCTAACGTGATTACTTTTGAGTTAATACGATATCGGTCCTAGACTTTCGAAGAGTGGATTACTCTTTCTCGAGTTATAATCATTAAATCCTAAATCATAACCCTTAACAGAATTATGAAATTTACAATCTCTCTTAACAAAAAACCCATACATCTAATTAGATCTTAAGCTTTCTAATAGTCTATCAAGTCCTCACACAAGATCTCTCTTCATATAAATTACCGATTTGATTATTTACGTGATCTATTAGATTGTTTAACTCTCATTATTACCAAATCTAATTGTTTTTCTATCGGTTCACTCTTAAGATTTGTTACCGAAGCATGCGAATACAACAAATAATCACAATACCAAATGTATTAACATAAAAAGAAATCACATTAACATTGATTCAAGAACAACTCCATAAAGGAGTTTAGAACATTATCATCAAACCCAAATCCATCACTATCAAATCCATCTCATACATTCAAAAGAAAGAATAATAAAGATGAATTGAAATGTCACTTGGAAGGATCGAAATAGATCAGGAAGATAGTAGCACTGCAGCCCTTCTTCTCCTTATCTCTTGTCCTCCTCTCTTCTTCTTCTTCACTCTTGGATCTTTCTCAAAGTGGTTGAAAATGGAGCTCTCCTTTAGATCTTCTTTCTTTTCTTTATATATCTTTTCTATTTAGGGCAAACATTAGGGTTTACCTAGGCCCAAAAGTCCACAATATCCATTGAAATGTCGCGTTTTAGAAGCTGGTCCGCATCTATTATTGCATAGGCCATAATCATGACGCTTAATTTTGATCTCTGTCATGGTCGTGGCAGACCCACCAAGCTTTTGTCACGATCGTGGCCTTGGTCCTTACTCCAAGCTTCTTCCGAATTCTCTCTGTTCTTCGATATTTGATCTGAAACACTGAAAAACACATCATGGCACCTCAAATACACAAAATTTAAACTCAATTGCATACTCTAACTAATAAAACACTCAAAACACAAATATGTAACTAAATAACACATCCTAACCTACACATGCACTAATAATTCAATTTAACAACTAAACACATACTAAACTACCAACTAAAATATTATGCAACCTACAACTATCAATAATATTATAAAAGAGGCTTTAAAACATAACAATCAACACTTAGAGTCACTACCAAGCTCACTATTTCGCAACCACATCTTAAGAATAAGGCTAATATCTAATGAAGAGGATATCTTTCATCAGAATAAAAAATTCAGGCATTTACAATAATGCCTCTCGCAGAAAACTACTAAAAGCTCAAGCTCCTAAGGTCCCTTAGTTCAAATTATAATGGTTCAAACAGAGCTACTTTCATTTTATGATTAACACTCAAAGAGAAACTATAAAAGTAGATCAGTTGTCAAGATTCCTTAATATTCCATCATAATTGTCCTATGCATTCTTAAGGACGAAAATCTAAATCACCTATTCTTTGAATATCGATATACAAAAAATCTACGAACCTTTATACTTCAATTATACTTTCTTAATCCCCCTCATGGAAACTAAAAAAATGGTAAAGGAGTGGTATGACAAAAGCTTAACTAATAGCTAAAGAGACAAGTTGGTCTTTAAAATTTCCCTAAGCTATCTAGTTTACAATATATGGGTGGAACACAAGTATAGGATATTTCGCTACAAGAAAAGTAAGAATTAGCACAAAAAATATACCGTAGCAAATTACCGACGAAAAATCCATTTCTACTGGTAAAATTGACGGAAAAATTTTTGTTTAACGACGGTACTCATATCTGTAGCTAAATATGGAGGGAAGAAGAATTAGCAACGGAAAATTACCGACGAAAATATACCGTTGCAAATTACCGACGAAAAATACCTTTCCGTTGGTAAAATTGACAGAAAAATTTTCATTTAGCGACGGTATTAATATCCGTAGCTAAATATGGAGAGAAATCATCCGGTAAATTTTGCGATGGACTTTAGCGACGGAATAAGATTACTGTCGGTAAAGGATTTAGCAACGGTATAAGAGATTCGTCGGTAAAAAGGCGGGAATTATTGGCGAAATTAAAAAAAATTTAGTTTACCTACGGAAATTTCCGTCGGTAAATTCCGTCAGTAAAGGCTTTAGCTACGGGATAAGAGATCTGTCTGTAAAAAGGCGGCAATTATTAGCGGGAACAAAAAATTTTGAGTTTACCTACGGAAATTTCCGTCGCTAAATTCCTTCGGTAAATTCTTTTTAAATATCAGCTCACCCGACATCTCTCCCTCCCCTACGTTTTCTTCTTCCTTCTTATTACGTCTCCTCTTCGGTTTTCTTCTCTCTGGTTTCTCTGTTGTGGACTCCTTTTCTGCTCGTTAGTGTTGTCTTCTTCGGCCATTGCCATCGTGTCCTTTGGGGAAGGTATTTTTGCAACTACTTTCGTTTATTTGTGCATTTTGTCATTGGAAAAAAAAACTTTAAAGTATAAATGGTAGTGATAGAAGGGTTAAAACATGATTTTAGTTGTGATGTTGGGATACATTTCTAATTCTAGTAGTGCGAGGTGGGTTGTAGTTCGCAAAGATTTTGTCTTGGACTCGAACAACTTCTCTGACCAAGTTCGGGGAGCTAACCACGAGACAGTTTATTACCGAAGCAAAACTTAGATAGGTCCATAGACACTAGTCAAACTTCCCTTGTCTCCATGAATGTCTTGGCCAAGAAATAGAAAGTAACCAGAGAAACTGAACACTTTGTAGGTAAATTTTAAAAAATAATTTTTAACAAATTTACCGACGGAATAAAATTTCGTAGGTAATTACCGACGGAAAAAAAATTCCGTAGACAATTTTCTGACAAAAATTTACCGACCGATTGAAATAACCGTCGGTAAATGTACCGAAGGTATACAAAATTTTCGTCGGTAAATTTACCGACAGCCATATTTCCGACGCTTTTTTCCATCTATATATTTCGTCGCTAAATAAACTTACCGACGGAATTTGTCCACATTCCGTCGCTAAACTTCATTTTTCTTGTAGTGTATTATAGACCTATCTTAAAATGGGTAGAGATAAGAGTAGAGAATAAATCAAATAGGAACAGAGAGATTATATTTTGATTGAAGTTACAGCTCAACTAAGATTAGAATCGAAGGTTAATGTGAAGTTTAGGTTACCGTAGCTTCTCATACATTACTAAACAGAAAAAGAAAGTATGGCGGTGCTTAATTTTTTGATTGCCGACAATCAAATAGGAAAAGGCGGATCAGCCAATTAACACAGTCTACAGATTTTATCGTCAAGACTTTTGAGGTGCGTTTGTTTAGCAAGAGAATAAAGCAAAATGTTTTCTTCTACAACTTTTAGAGTCCAGACCCTAAAAATGCAGCTTTATACTATTTAATTTACCCATGTATATTCGTTGAGGTCTTTGGGAACTAAATATGTGGAGTCCCCAATTAGAGAAAGGTGATCCTCAGGCATGTCAGTGCTTTCACTGGCCCCATTGCCTGTATGAATGATACCTTATGTTCTGCTCCTTTCTGTTTTCTTCTACCACTTCTTGATTTGAAATAGGAGTGGATGGTGCCTAGCCTACTAACGCGAAACGTCAATCGGGCTGTTAACGAAATAATTAGAAACGCATGCCCGACCAAACAAAATTGAATGAATTTCTGGGTAGGGTAGGTAACCGGGTATGAAAAATGCTTTTGGGAGTTCGGCTCAGTTGTCAAGGAAATGACAAGTTGCCAAAAGCAATGCCAATGTGACCATTTCATCATTCACCCAATTTTACTACAGAAGCAGTAGTGGCATGAGTTTTATTCGAAGAATCATATTGCAAGGCTGACGATAATATTTTGTAACCCAACTTTAGGTAAAAGCAGCTTATCTTCAATGATCAATCGATCATTCAACCTTGGTCCACAACCAAAATAGCCAACTTCGTCTGGCTCATAGTCATTTGAAAACACGGTTGCACCTTCCTTGTTATCAGTACCCAACTCAACCAATGCTTTGGAATTACTCGTAAGAAATAGCTGGAAGTTTCCTTTCAGATTTCTTGTTTCTTTTCAATGTTAGATAAAATTAAAGGCTTTTTTGTTTTTATTACCATTTTTAATTTATTAAATGTTTATAATTATTTTAATAAAAATTAAGTTTAATAATTAAAATATATATTCAAAATAAATATTAATTTATAAATAAAGTTTTACATATTTATTTATTTATTTAAATAAGATATGATGACTTTTATGATAAAAGTGAATTTTATCATTTAGCGAATGGGCCGATTATGAATTATAGGGCAGAGTTTTAACCCATCAAACAAGTGTATAGTTATAAAATAATGGTGACAAAGAAGATGATGTTTCGTTGGATATGCAACTTTACTAAAAAAGATAAAGTCATGATTGTAATGGTAAGAGAAAAATTAAAGGTAGTTAATATTATTGACAAATAAAAAGAGACAAAACTTGGGTGGTTTGAACATATTAAAACGAGGCATTCAAACAATTCAGTGAAAAGATGCAAGGAAATTATATTTAGTGATTATAAGATGAAAAAATAGAGGCCTAAAAAGAATTGAGGGAGGTTATAAAAAATGATATGATAATGTTAGATTTATGGAGAACCTAACCCACAATAGAAAACTTTGGTATATTATAATTAAGATACATAATCCCCTGTAAAGAAACTCTTCTAATTCTAGTTTTTTAACTATTTTCTTTTATAGTTAGCCTGTACTTAAATAGTTAGCACTTACTTTTTTATTATTATTATTATTATTATAGTTTTATTTATATTTATATTTATATTTATTTGTTTGTTTGTTTGTTTATTTTTACCCTTTCATGTATGTCATTTGAAAAAAAAAACCTCACTATTAATTTGAGATAAGGTTGCATATTACTGGACATCTTTAACTTCACATCAATGAAATTTTTAGTGAGCATTGTTGTTGTTGATCTAAATTTTATATAATATTTAATTATTATCATTAATAAAAATATTATTTCATTAACTTTAATAATAAACATATTTTAATTTTCATTTAAAAACAGTAAACAAAATTAAAAAATTTACAAAAAAACAACAGTAAAATCGATCTATTATATATTACTGTACCGAATCAAATTCAAATTAAAGAAGAGGATCATTAATCTCACGTATGGTTGTAAAAAATGAAGAGAATGAAAGAGAAAAGTTGAAGGTGAATATAGTAACAATGATAACATGATTAATTGTATAATTGGAATATCAAGTAAAAAATCTTCAGGTACTAATTGCAACATAAAAAGAAAGAATACGCTTTTTTTTTCTCAAGATTAAATAGCGTGCAAAATTATGAGTTCATATCAATTTTGTGTCTAGGAATACTCGGACGGCTCACAATAAATTTGCTTTGTTGCAGTAATTTTGCTTTTGACATGCCACAAGAAGTGTCTCTTAATTTTATATAATTAAAATTTAATTTTTTATTATAAAATCTATCTTTTTTAAAATTCAATTCATATAAAATTCTTTTGGCGAATCTAACACTAACAACATCTTAAATAATTAAATTATATTAATTCTAATATCCATTGGTAGTTAATTTTAAATATTTAAATAATTTTTATTTATTGAATTATTAAAAATAAAATAGAAAAATAAAATTACTTATAAAATTAGGGATGTTAAATTTTAAAAACAAAAACAAAAAATAAATATAAGGGTGAAATCCTCGACCCAATTTTATTCTATTTTTATTGTACTTAAATTAAATATATATACCTATGTTATATATAAAGTAAAAAAAAAGTTGAAAAATAAATAGAACAATTTTGAAAAATAAATTATAATATTAACATTAAAAGATAAATATAAAATAATATTTTAAAGTAGAAAACATTAAATGAATATTTAATAAAGAGTAGAGATGACATTTGGGCTCAGGTTTGGCACATCCCACCCTGACCCAACTTGTGGTCAACGGATCAGGCTAGGGTTGACCACACATCAGGCTCAATTTTAAAAAATTGGGCCTTGAGTCTGCCTCTGGCTTAGGCAGCTCAGGCCTGGCTTGACTCCAGGTCTTCGGTTCCGATTTAGGTCAGTTGAAAATTTAACAAATTTCGATAAGATAATAAGATAATATATTTTCAAAATACACCTATGTAAATATAGGATCCCATTAATATCATAAATTAATAATTATATAAACTTACACAAATATAACTAAGATAATTTAGTAAAATATGATTCTAGTGTTGTTTGTTTTTTCTTAAAATTTAAGTTTAATTGGAGTTCATCTTTAACTTTTCTTATTGCATCCAAAATTTCTCGTGTTGTGTTCTTGAACTGCACGAAAAAATTGTGAAGAGTTCTAGACGCAATAAGTGCTTCATTACGCGTAATTGATTCCAAATGTACTGTATTGTCTTTAACTTCATCATCAACATTATTTTCAAGGATAGTAGCAACTTGAAGGAAGAAAACGAGACAAAAAAAAGCTAATAGTTGTTATTTGTTACAATGAGGATGGCTCTGAAAATATTAATGAAAACTAATAAATAATGTTCATTAATATTATGTACAATGAATCTATGTTTTATTCAATTAATATAAAACATGAATTTTTCTAAGATACAACGCTAATCAAAATTTAACTTCAATCAATTACAAAAATCTCTTTAAATTAATAAATATTAATTTATCAGTTAATTAATATCTCTATAAAATAATAAATATTATGATCCCAACAATATTAATTTATAGAGGTTTTACTATATATCCTTTCTTCATGGTCCTGGCCAAGGGGTTAAGTTATATAAAGTTCTTGTGAGTTCTCCTCTAGTGTATTTCTAACTTCTCATATTTCTCATATTTAGTTATTGGGTAAGAGGAAATAAGAAAATTTGATGAATAATGTGTTGGGAGACAAACAACATAGAACTTTCTAAAAGATCAATCAAATATAAATGATAAAAAAGAACTCTTTAAGTTACAGCAGTAAGACAATATGAGAATAAGAAACTTTAAATATATCAAGATTTACGTAAAAAAATCCTTCAACATAAAGGGAAAAATTATGGGACAAACCAACAAATAAATTCACTAAACTCAAGAAGAATTTACGGAAAAAAAGTTGATCCCTCACCCCCTGAAAATAATTTATCTTACAAAATTTTATGATTGAAACCAAAGTTAATGTTATAATCAACAATCACTCGAATCAATCCCTAAAACAATCAAACAAGGATGGGAATATAGTGTCCCTAAAACAATCAAACAAGGATGAGAATATAACACTATTTGTCCTCTCTTTATTTTTCCCTACTTTTGGACACTGTGGATGTACTTCTTGCAAAAACTTATGTCTTTTTCTCATTTATATTATAAAATAAATTTTTCTGCAACTTATACGATCACTTATACGACCATGTAAGTAATTGTATATCTTTCAGCACCACCTTAACCACAAACTTACAAGATTGTAGAGAGTTACACAGTCGTGTATCTTCACACAGGAGTGTATAAGACCGTGTAGTTATATAGTCGTGTATATTCACATAGGAGTGTATAAGACCGTGTATGCCTTTGCCTTTGCTCACTTTCTTTACACATTTACAAAGACATACACGGTTGATTTATAGTCGTATAAGTCAAGACACGGCGTGTAACACTCTAAAAGGCCGTGTATCTCCTTAAAAGAGATTCTTCTATCTTGTCTTCACTTTTTTGTCATTCCCCTAAATCATAAAATTGTCTACAATCATAGAAAGTCTCAAAATAGGATTGGAAACTCAACAATCTCTCCTTCCAACCCAAATATAAATTAGAATAATAAAAATATAAGCTCAGTGGACTTTGCAACATGTCTAAAAATGAGTAAACTAATTAATGATACGTCTTATGTGGCATATCTTTGTAGAAATCTTTTACTTTTTGTGTGTATATATATATAAATGATTTAGCAATAAAAAAGGTCAGCAGTCACATGCTTCTGAATTAATTAATTGGTACTCTCACACTTTGGCCCTTCCCCCTTTCCCTACCTCATCAACTCCTGCGTGATATATTGTCAATTTCACTGAAAGCTTCAGAATGGGACCAATTACACCCAACTACACAGAACACGACAATGGAAAATGTAATGATTTGGCTCAAGCATACCAACAAGAAGTTGAGGGCGAATATCTATGGGGCAGGATACTACTGTATCTAGCTGATCCAGCTGGCAATCGACATCTATGGGGCAGGATACTACTGTATCTAGCTGATCCAACTGGCAATTGAACATATCTTTTATCATCCGTATGTTCCATTTGAACATCAGAGAAAGAGTGATTGAACATAGTTGAATGCTTCCTCCAATGATATAATGGCTGTTCTTTCACTATTTACTCAACACTTGAACAGGTGAACAATATCAGAATAGGTGAACAATATCAACGTTACCAAACCTGACAAGCACAAATTATTAAACGACAGGTTGATTTTGCTTTTTTGTTTATGTAGAACATGGAAAATAAAAAGGGACGGAGGTAGGTTAATCTATTTCTTCTTCCTCAAATGTTTTTTGAGTGTCATTTTTATTACCCTTCAATTTTTTTTATCCACTTGATATTAAACATAGAACCTATGCTGGAGTTGCATTAATTCATTGTTTATGAAGTAATATCTGATCACCCAAGCTGAATCATTAAGATTCAGTAAAATGTTAAAGTACACAAATTAGAGATGTTAAGCATGAATTTCGTGTAGAAGAATATCTCAACATCTGTCTTTTAATTCATTTGGTCAAGAAATTGGCTTTTTACCGTCACTTGTTTAATCACTCACACTTCATAAAGTTGCCTCCATAGGTCCACCAAATTCCAAAGTGGGGTGACGCCCATAACGCGTCGGTTCCCACTTCATCTCAACATTATCCTCATTCCTTACTTCGAGGTCCTAATTTGAATCCCATTTTCTAGCCCAATTGGTCGTTTTGGTTCCCACACCTTAGTCCTGACCCAAAAAGGCATCCCTATGTTGTCAATCTTTTTTTTTTAAATAATTTTTTATTTCCGTTACTAAAAATTATTAATGAATTTATTTCTATTAATTTTTAAAACAATTTTACTTATATATATATATATATCCTATTACAAAACTTTATTATCAAAATTTTAATATAAAAATTTTCGCTAAATAAAAAATGACATTATCTTAATCTTGAATTTATTTAACTTGTAGATAAAAATAATATAATCTTTATAATTAAACTAAAATAATGTTATTTTAAAATAGGAGATTCGAGTCATCAACTAGGTCACTAGCTGAGACGAGGAGATCCAACGGTGGTACGAGTTACACGTCTAGAGGCATACAGTTCAGGAAGCTTTCTGGTTGTTATGAGTCTCACACGATCGTCGACCCAAGTAGGATTGCCTACTACGAAGCTCAGACTCGCCTGTGAGATCCTGTCTATAGCTGTGTAGCTCTCACATCTTCGGTCTTCAACAATAGTTGTTTTGTCTTGGACAATCAAAGGTACGAGAGCAAATAAGCATTTTCATTTTGCCATGGAACAAGTAAATTTTCTTTTCTCTCTCCACTTACTCTCTCCAGATTCTCCATTACATCTTTGTTTTCTCTTTGTATCCTTCAAGTTGGAGGTTCTGAGTTTGTTTCTATTACTTCAGCAACATTATTCTGTATGTGAAGTTTTTCCTCTGCATCCATGTTCATTCGATTGGCTTCGAATATGCAAAATAGGGATGTATTCGTTAGATAAAAGTTATTAGTTGCGGTTAGACGGGTAACAACATAAGAATTATTACTTTTGAAGGCTAGACTTGCTTAGTACGTAAGGTAAGTTTGGTTTGGAGTCCCTTCCGTAGAAAACAACAGGTTGCGGTTGTAGATGGAGAGAGAGAGGGAAAGAGAGAGAGCATGTGCGTTTCAGTAATACCTTTTGATGTTTTTAGCAAGGCATTTATTAACCCTCTGCAGAAAAAAGCTTTTCTAACATTGGAAACTTGCTAAATCTACGCTTCCCTTAATTGGGAATATCACCAACACTGTGTCGCCCAAGACAGTCCTTTTACCTGCGTGTTTAATACAGTTGGGAGCTCATTGATTTGTTATAATCCTCTCCCGTTAGTCTTTTCTGCTTCCCGTTACTACCTTACACTTTCTATCTAGCGCGACCGCCTTTATAAGACAAGCTTTTATTTTTTTTAATTATAATGTGTTATACATAACATACTCTAGAAATTCTTACTTCTTTAGACTCTCTTCTCACCAGACACAAGGACCTTTTTGCCTGCCACTTTCGAAACCTCTCAGTGAGATCTACAACTTTGACGCGAACGAGTGTGTGTCTATAGGTGTTTTTACTTGGACTAAGTCTTATATTGTGTGGGTTTCAATAGTTTTTCATGCTCAAATCAGTCATGTCATTTGTTTTCATACTGGTATTCTTTGTATATAACTGAGGCTCCCTTTAGTTAGCACATTATTTATTATCTATCTTAGTTTTATTTTATTGCTATTTTATTATTTATTATTTATTAATTTTCTTAATTTTATTAGTTTTCCCTTTATTATTATTATTATTATTATTATTAGTATTTGTGATTATTATTATATATTATTCTCACCTTTCTTTACAATGGGGTCTATCAGTTCTAGCTTTTAAGAATCTCTTAGGATAGTATAGGCGGGACACATAAGAGACACGAGTTAGGAGGGATGCCTTCAGATCGAGCAAATAGAATCAGTGCAAGCAGGTCAGTACGTGCAACTTACAAGAATAAAGACGGAGATGATTTAATAAGGATAGGATCTTGGAAATTGGGAACCCTCACGAGAAAGTCCTTATAATTGGTAAAGATTTTAGACAAGTATAGGATACATATAACATGCATTTAGGAGACTAAGTGGACAGGAGCTAAAGCAAAGGAGATAGGAGGTTCAAATTATGGTACTCGGGAAGTACACGGAAGCAGAATAAGGTAGGTATCTTAGTGGACAAGGGACTTATGAAAAGAGTAGTGGGGATCACAAGGGTCAATGATAGGATAATGATGGCAAAAATTGTTTTAAGCAGTGTGGTTCTCAATATCGTATGTTCTTATGCACCTCAAGCTGGTGCAGATGGACAACAAAAATGAACATTCTGCGAGACACTAGAGGGGGTGCTTCTACAAATCTCCAATACTGAGCAGAACATCCTAGGAGGGGATTTTTAATGGGCTATAGGGGCGGATTCAGACGGTTATACAGGAACTCATGGGAGCTTCGGGTACGATGCTATAAATGATAGTGGGGTTGATTTATTAGATATGGCCATAGCATATGAGTTATTAATAGTGAATTCCTTTTTTAAGAAAAATGAAGCGCACTTGGTGATGTTTCAAAGTAGCACAACCAAGACGCAAATTGATTATCTCCTTGTCAGGACAAACGCCTGATCATGGTGCAAGGATTGCAAAGTACTTCATGTCGCATGCCTATCAACCCAACATAAATTCTCAGTTTTAGGTCTAGGAATTAAGGGATGGAATGCACAGCAATTTACCAAGCCATGCCACAAAATCAGATAGGGGAGACTCAAAGGGGACATGGTGGAACATTTTAGGACTCAGGTTAGGAATAATACAACATGGGCTGTGAGTGAAGATGCGAATCAGATGTGGAAGGGAGTAGCCCCCGTAGTGAGAGAGACCGCCACTAAACTCCTAGGGGTATCTAAAAGACAAAGAGGGGAAGGATGGAATCCTGGTGGTGGTCAGACGAGGTTCAAAGGACAGTAAAGTCAAAAAACAGAGCTTTTAAAGATCTGTTGACAAGTGCAACAAAGGCGGAGCGGATTATTAATAGAGTAAGGTATAAACTGGAAAAACGGAAGGAAAAGAAGACCATCTCAGGAGCTAAAGGAGACGCATACGAGTATATGTACAGGGATTTGGATATGGTCAAAGGAGCACAAAGAATTTCCAAGATAGCGAGAGCTAGGGCACATGAGACGGAGGATTTCAACCAAGTCTGTTGTATACATGACGAAGCATGACAAGTACTCACAGATGCCCAAGCCATCAAGCGGAGGTGAAAGAGATACTTTTATGGCCTATATAACGAAAACATATTGGTCAACATAGAATTAGGGAACCTCCTCTGTCGGGACAATGTCTAAACGTATACTTATAAGGGAGGATCACAAGGGGAGAAATTACAAAAATTTTGAAGGGGATGGGGAGCGGAAGGGCCATAGGACCGGATGACATCCCTATAGAGGTATGGAAACAAATAGGAGCTGCAAGTATTAAGTGGTTATTGCAGCTCTTTAATGTGATCCTCGAGTCAGCCAAGATGTCGGATGACTGAAGATTGAGTAAGTTAATCCCCTTGTACAAGGCCAAAGGAGACATTTAACAATGCCAAAACTATCGAGGCATCAAATTACTAAGTCATACCATGAAGCTGTGGGAGAAGGTAATTGAAAAGATAATCTAGAGAGCTGCTTCTATATCATCCAACCAATTCGGATTTATGCCTGGTAGGTCCACGATAGAAGCAATACATCTACTTCGGAGACTAATGGAATGCTACAGGGAACGAAAATAGGATTTGCATATAGTTTTTGTAGATTTGGAGAAGGCGTACAATAGGGTTCCTAGAGAACTCATATGGTGGTGTTTGGAGGCAAAGGGCATTTCTCGAACGTATATCAGAGTGATTAGGGATATGTATGAAGGAGCATTGACTAGCATAAGGATGATAGAAGGCGACTCGGAAACGTTCTCTATTGGTGTTGGATTACACCAAGGCTCAACTTTAAGTCCTTTTTTGTTCACATTAGTGTTAGATAAACTTATCAAACATATTCAAGGAGAGGTACCTTGGTGTATGTTATTTGCTGACGATATTATCCTGGTGGATGAGACTAAGGAGGGGGTCAATGCCAAGTTAGAACGTTGGAAAGAAGCGTTAGAATCAAAAGGTTCTAGAATGAGTAGGTCCAAGACGAAATATTTAGAATGCAACTTTTCAGGTAGCCAGATGGTACAAGAGGCGGCGGTAGCAATTGGCACTGACATCATACCATAAAAATCTAGCTTTAAATACTTCAGATCCATCATTCAGAGAGATGGTAATATCGATGACGATATATTGCATCGTATTAGATCTAGATGGAGGGGTAAGGCTGCGTGCTATCAGACCTCTCCAGATCCCGCTTCACTGCGGGACTTCGAACTGGGTGTGATGAGTATGATGATAATGATAAATTGTTAACTCTGATTAACTTAGATTTAAATCATTATCTTTGGGTTAGACTGTATTTCAAATTCCCTAAAATTTTCAAGTTAGTGACTTTGGTCACAAAGCTTGAGCATCTTAAGAATCTTTTATTAGTGAGTTTTGTTATTCTTACTGTTATTTTTGTTGTGTTTTTGGATATGTCTTTCCTATCTTCTCTTTTGAGATCTTTTGTGATTTTGTTTATATTCAATCTCTTTTAATGTAAATTTAAAATTTAAAAAGATGTTGCTTTTTCTTTTCTACATGATTTTATTCAATATAGAATGGATGTGTTGGTTAAGATCCTTTTATCTTTTAGGGGTTTGTTTTTCTATATAAAAAAACTTAGGGAGTGTTTGTTTCTATTTCTATTTTTTATTTTTATTTTATTTTAAAATTTAGTAAAAAATTTTGTTTGTTTGATTTTTTAGTTTCTGTTTTTGATATTGGTTTTGATTTCTTCCAGTTTTCAAAAATGATAAAAACTACAAAAAGTAGTTTTTGTTTCCTATTTTGTTTTTTTCATAATTTGATTTATTATTATTTAAATATATATTAGTTAATTATTTAATTTACTGTATCCTCATCAAGAAGTTTTAATAAAATGACATAAAAAATAAGATGCATTTTTTTGATCTCTCAAAAAATTTAGAGTTAAAAGTGACATTATTAACTTTTTACATAATTCTAAAGAAACCATTGTATTCAAGAATCAAACTCTTATCAACTCTTTCAAATATGAGGTGTTAGTTTAAAGAACGCCTTATCACCGATAATTAATTCAAGTAGATGACATTTCATATAGACATTTAAATTCAACGATAACAAATTAAACTGTGTCTAATATGTTAGAATTTTTTTAATTTAGTATCAAACTTTTTAAAGCTTTCAATTTAATAATTAACCTTTTAAAACTTATATAAATCATGTCAAAAAGTTATTTTTGCTTGTGTTACATATCTACAAGTACTATATAGATATCCATCTATTAGTCACATCAACAAAATCGTCGTTTTGACATGATATATACTAAATTAAAAAATTAATCACTAAATTGAAAACTTTGGAAACTTTGGCGAACAATTGAAAAAATTCCAAAAGGTTAAACATTTTTAATATATTATCTCTTAATAAAAAAATTAATCACTAAATTGAAAACTTTAAAAAGTTTGGCACTCAATTAAAAAAATTCCAAAAGGTTAAACATTTTTAATATATTATCTCTTAATTTTATCTTATATTTTTAAATTTATTTTTATAAAAATTAAAAATTATATTTTTTATAATTTTACTAGTCCAAGTTCTTCATTTAACCATATCAAACTTTTATATTTTGGTAAATTTGATAAGGAAAATATTAAATTAATCTAATTTGATTTACTTTCATTTGTTTTAATTTAGTCATTGCTTTTTAGTTGCACGTGTTATAATAAAAATTACCTTATAGTGATTTCAATTTTTATTTTTATTTTGTTATAGGCGCATTTATTGTTTTTAGAGCTATTTTTGTATTTAAGTTTGAGTTAATAAATTTAGTGTTAATATTACCTATTAATCTTTCCATTATTTATGATTATCTTTGATTAAAATTAATTTTTTAATTTATTCATTCTTAAGTTATTTTGATGCTTTTTATTAATTTTTGAAAATTATGTCTCGCTAGATTTTATTTCTATTGTGTTTATTAAGAGTTTTGAGACCAATTTGGGTTAAAAATGATAAATAGATAGAAAAGAATAAAAAAGGAGATTAAATTAAAAAATGGGGGAAAAAATATCCAACTGAAATGCGTTAGATAAAGATGCAAATATTGAAAATTAAACAAAATTAAAGACTAGTTTAAAAAATGGGAATAAATGAAAAAGAAAAAAGAAAATAAAGGGATTGTTTAGCAGAGCTATTTGAGCTAGCGGAGAACAGCTTCAAAGATGGGTGTCCCTAGTGATCCTATTGATTTATGCCTTACAGCTAATCGCTTTGGTTATAGTTTAGTGACTAAAGACATTCTTTATTTTGTACATGTTTAGATGTATATGATAAAGTCCATGGGATAATTGTATATTGCAAATGAAATTATAATGAGATTATAATTATGAGGTTCATATTGCATTTATGTATTATTCTTAAAATGTTCCTAGCTAGCTAATGGCAGAGAACTAATATGATTAGACTCAAATTAGAGTAGACATTAATTACATGCTATATGTCTAATCGGAACATTGTATGATGAAAGAATTAAATTATACGAAAAAATTATGCACAAAAAGGTTAGTCAAAACCACTTTGACATTTTTAAATATTTGAGTTGTCATGGTGCATTGCTAGACGCCAATCTTGATCTATAATTATAAAATGTTTAATTAGAGAATTAAAGATAAGTTAAAAGGAGTTTTAATTTATCTAATTTTAATTTTTATAATTATTGCTAACATATTTGGAAACCTAATGGGTCTTATATACAGAATAGGTTGAAGAGAGCAAAGTTAATTTAATCATGTTAGACTTGATTGTAAAGTTTGAGAAATTTTAAGATTAAACATGAGATATTTAATAAATAAGGATCAATATGAGATATTGAATCTTATATGGGCATAATTGGAATTTAATTAGAATTAATTTTAATTCTAATTAAAGTTTAATTGAAATTAGAATTTAATTTCAATTAAATTACTAAAACGTCTAAAGCTTATTATAAATAGGCTTAAGCTCTATGGAGCTAGCACTTCTTGCTTAACACTCTCTATAAGAGTTACAGAGTTCTCTCAACCTGTTTTGTGGATACTGTTAGAGGACGAACACTCGTGCGACTACAATGGTTGAGACGAATCGGTTTCGGAAACGGTTCGAAGGATGCAACAAAATAAAGATCAAACTTTAGAATAAGGTACGAATTAAGTTTTCACTTTTTTATAATTTGTGTTAATCATTTTATATAATTAAATAGATCTTGATTTTTGAGAAATCAAAAGTCACGAAAAAGGACACGTGATTATTCCGCTGCGGTCGGGATCAGATTTTAACCCGGTTTCCCAACATTGTGAACCCAAATATCATCAAACTTTTCACAGAAATAGACAGGACCATCATCCACAATTATGAAGCAGACACAGCACTCAGGGTAGTCTTCTTCATCATCTAACTCTGCAAATTCTAAATTACCATCTGCCTTTCTTCTCTTTCTCTCCTTAAGCAAAATATGGGAGAAATTCTCCTTGTTTTGATCACAAAAGGTCAAGAAGTGATCATGCTGAAATGGAATCTCCATTATCAGAAGTTCAAACTGATTGGTGATTGATGAGAAGGGGAAAGAAAGGAGAAAAGACTGAGCTGCTCCAGTCTTTATCGCACCAACCACACCAAGAGAATTTTAGAAGTGGCGATAAGCCGACCTTGCTTCTATAATAAATTTTCGAAAGACTGGTAATCTATATATCAAAATGGTATCCTTTTTATTAGTTATGAAAAATGATATTATTTTATCGATCAATTTATTTTATTCTATTTGATTTGCATGATAAACATATCTTAATAGTTGTATGTATACTAAACATTAACAACAACATATCCAAAACAGAGCAAAGACTCGTTGGTAATAAAAGATAAGAACCTCTTTGCAGGGATTAAAGAATCTCTCGTTAACCATTTTCCTGAAATTAAATATGATGGATAATTTTCAAGCATTAATTATTATGTAATTATAGGAGGTGCATCCGTGCATGTCTCAAGTGCCTAGTGGAATAGGATTGACCAGCATTAGAACAAACACAAATTCAGTTATAAGCCATACTGTTGAAATGGGGAGTAACTATAGAAGCAAACACCAAAAGTTTCATGGAATTGGGCATAAAAAGAAGAACTTATGCCAAAAACAACTTATTGGCAATTTCTAACCATGTTTAAATACCTCAATATAATTGTGAAAAACTTAAGACGAGTTAATTATAAGAACACTTCAAGCACTAATTATCATTTTAATTCTTCATCCCAATAGTCGGTATTAACTCTCCGGTCTTTTCATTTCTTCTAATATAAACCTCTTTATAGAGATTTAAGAATCTCTATTTCACCATCCTCCTTAAATCAAATATTCAATTATTGAAGTATAAGTTCTAATGGTCAATGGATAATGCAAAATCTAAAAATGATTGTAATACAAATCTTACCTCGTCAAGCACACATCCAATATGAG
>JAOTAW010000008.1:21339802-21355473 GCA_025629945.1 Erythroxylum savannarum | reverse complement strand
GAATCAACACAATCACATTCACAAAATAATCCAATACAGAATTTAATACAAACAAATATTCAAGTGAGGCTGTCAAGGTTACTCACAAGTTGCTCCAGAAAGCTATTACTTCAAAGTCTAGGCAACGTCTAGATGTTAACGCTCTAAATGTTCCTCTATATCATGTAATATACATTTACACGTATTACCAATTTGCACACTTATGTAAATACTTATTTATGCACATATGTATACATATGGATTATGTACAATGATAATCCCGGGTATATTTCCAACATTCTTGTCACATGATCATTCATATACCAGCACTCACATAAGTATAATTTGAACTTAGGTTTACACCTCAATCAAACAAATTGAATCCAAGTTCATAACTCCATTGATCATTTTAGATTTCTCGAAAAACAGACTTTCGGGTTGACTTTGCATGATCATTCTAACCAGGAAAATGGAGTAATTAGGCAACACTTTCTTCTATAAAATTGTTCCCCTATGTATTAAGTTTCTAATGAAACCATAATCATACAATTTGATTTAGTATTTTGAATGTTATACTTAAAATACTTCGGACTGCTCTTAAACTACAACAATACTCTGTGCTCAACTTCAAGTCATATTGTGGAATTCTCAGAGACATAATTGAAATTAGATTTCTTCAAGAAAATTGTAACCATATGTCTCTACTTTAATATAAATTAAAAATCATTCCATTTGGAAAATTACAGGTCAAGATATGGCCAAAATACTACTGACTATTCAGTGAAATCATTCCATTTAAGAAATTCTAGTACACTTCATCATTTTCATCCTAAACTCATCACTCCATCTTTTCTGAATGAAAAAGCTCAACTTCAGGTCAAATTTTGAAATTCTTAGATACATAATTAAATTTCGATTTCTTCATGAAAAATATAGTCATATGTCTCTAGTTTAATATAAACTTAAAACCATCCCATTTGGATGTCTACAGATTAATACATGGCTAAAATACAGATGCGTGTTCAATGAAAACACTGTATCTACACATTTTCCAGCACCCTTCATCATCAATTTTCTGCTTATATGTTTTACTCCCATATCACCTTCTATCATCATGCATGTTTCACTCAACATATCAAGAAGAATAACATACTACTACTTACTTGTTTAAGCTTCAAGATCTTCGAATCACTCTTAACCCTAACTTCTCAACACCACACGGTCATCATCATTTATGAGGGAGAGACTAGGTTTCTAGTTACAAAAAGAGGAGATAGCAAAGACCTTGAAGAAACAAAGTGAAGGAAGGCAAGATCTCAACGTAATGAGGGTGAGGTGAGAAGATTATGAGTAAAGAAGAAGAAAATGAAGAAGAGAGCATATGGCAACATGAAACACAAAGCAAGATAGCTTTCAAATGTAATGAACGATGAATTTAATACTTGGTGAGTGTTATGATACTTATCACTCAAAAATCCAAATAGCATCTTTTACTAATGGTACTCACTACTACTAATCTCTAGTCCATTTGTCATCCAATTTCTAATCCAATTGTCTCCCAATTTTCAATGACATATGTTATTAAATCCCAATGTCATTAATAAAATTTTCCAATACTATTTAACTCTTATTTCTATTTCCATTTATCAATTATTCTGTCACTTGATATTTTTCCTAGTGTAAAAATACCCAAATTTCATAATATTCTCAAATTTCACCAAAAAAAATTCTAAATCACTACTTATACATGTCAACTTAATTTTTAAGACACATAATCCACAATTCACATTATAAACACATTAAATATCAATTATACCCAAAAAATATCAAATGAGTGAATGTACAGTCATTGTAATGTGTGCAAAAATTCAAATTCACGTGCGTGTATGTTGTAGTATGCATGAGCATGAAGTGCATTTCTCTAATCTCTCATTGCTATTTGTCATTTACAAAAATCTAAGGTTTTAACTCTTAGTATGGAAACAGGATATTATATCCGTAATGGATGTAGATTACCTCACACTTTTCGAAGAAATAGCCCCTCCAATTAATAAGAAAAGGTAGCAAAAAGTAGACTTTCTGGTATCAATGCAACCTGCAAAATCTAAATCTAAATATCCAATTACTTCCATATGATTGAATCTCCTATAAGTAACATATGATCTTGAGTACCTTGTAGATATTTCAAAACTTTCTTTGCAGCTTTCCAATGATTCAATTCAAGATTACTTTGATACCTACCCAACATACTGACAGTAAAGCTAATGCCTGATCTGGTGCAAGTTTGAACATACATTAGGCTTCCAAAACTTGATGCATAAATAATATTTGCCATTTGCTTATGTTCCAATTCATTCTTTGGATATTAATTAAGACTAAAATTGTCTCCCTTCTGAATTGAAACTACATTTGCAAAAAAAAAATTATGTCAAATCTCTCTAAGATCTTATTAATATAAGCTTTTTGAGATAAACCTAATAGTCCATGTGACCTATCATGGAATATTTCAATTCCTATTACATAACTGGCATCTTCTATATCTTTCATTTCAAAATTCTCATAGAGAAATTTCTTGGTGTTGTGCATTAAACCAAGATCATTAGTAGCTAACAAGATATCATCATCATAAAGTCTCAAAATATGAACTTACTCCCACTAATTTTAGATATATACACTGATTAACGATGTTTTCTTTAAATACAAAGGAGGTAATAGTATCATTGAACTTAAGATACCATTGTCGGGAGGCTTGCTTAAGTCAATATATCAACTTCTTAAGGTTACACACCATGTCTTCCTTTCTTTCAATTGAAAAGCCTTCAGGTTGATACATATACACTTCTTCCTCTAAATTACCATTAAGAAAGGTTCTTTTCACATTTATTTGATGTAACTCTAAATCATAATGAGTCACTAGTGCTGTAATAATTCTAAAGGAGTCTTTCTTTAAAACAAGTGAAAAAGTCTCCTTATAATCAATGTCGTCTTTTTGAGTATACCATTTGGAAATAAGTCTTGTTTTATGTCTTTCAATATTGCCATAAGAGTCATGTTTGGTCTTAAAACCCACTTATATTTGACTCTCTTACAACCTTTAGGCAATTTGACTAAATCTCAAACTTCATTATGCTCCATAGAATTCAACTCTTCTTTCATAACATCAATTAATTTAGGAGAATTAATACTTTCAACGGCTTGTGAAAACGAAACTAGATCATCCTCATTTCCTAATTCAAATTCTTACTTTTGTAGATATACCACATAATCATTAGAAACAACTGATTTTCTAGGTCTTTAAGACCTTTTTAATGATATTTCTTGTAGTTGTTCTACAATTGGAACATTGTAGGTTCAATAGGTTCATTAACTACAAGCTCTTCAGTAAGTGTTGATCATTTATTTGTTGCTCCTATAAATTGTCAAATCATTCTACAACTATAGGAGTAACATGTATTGAAGAAGTTGATAGGGGAACTTGAACTTTTATTTCTTTAATAACTACATTATGTGGTCTTTCAACACTCCCACTGGTTTCACCATTCTCAATAAACCTAGCATTTCCAATTTCAACAATTCTTATTGTATGATTAGGATAATAAAATATATACCCTTTAAACTTTTCTAGATAACCAATAAAAAAATCCATTAATTGTTCTTGCATCTAATTTCTTTTCATGTGGATTATAAATTCTTACTTTCGTCAGGCAACCTCAAACATATAGGTGCCTTAGACTAGGTTTCCTTCTCCTTTTGAACTGTCTTACTAGGAACCTTATTTAACAGCTAAATAGCAGACCTCAATGCTTGCATCCACAATGATAAGGATAAAGACAAATTGCTTAACATACTCCTAACCATATCCATTAATGTATAATTATGTCTTTCTGTCACATCATTTTGTTGTGGTGTACCTGGTATTGTGTATTGAGCACATATACCATTCTTATCAAGAAATTTGGCAAATGAACCTAGACATTATCCTAAATCATTAATTTACCATAAAATTCACCACCCCGAACAGATTTGACAATTTTCAACTTTCTATCTAATTGTCTTTCCACCTCATGAACAAACACCTCTAATGCATTTATTGTTTGAGTCTTCTCATGCAATAGATAGACATATCCATAATGTGAAAGGTCATCGATAAATGTGATGAAATACTTTTCTCCACTAAAAGATGGAACATAAAAAGGTTCACATATGTCAATGTGTATAATTTGATGAAGTTGCGTGCTTCTTGTGGCTCCTTTCTTTATGTGTTTGATTTGCTTTCCCTTAATGCAATTCACACACACACCAAAATTAGTAAAGTCCAAATCTAGTAAATTTTCATTCTTTACTAGTCTTTGCATTCTTTCTTTGGAAATATGACCTAAATGTTTATGCCACAAAAAAGTTGAACTTTCATTAATTAAACTACGTTTAGTGCCATCATTATAATGCAAGGTTAGTAGGGTTTTAGCAAAAAGGTTATTAAGATTTAATTTGTATAGGCCATCATAAAGAATACTAGAACCAAGAAGGCAATTGTGTTTTAAATAAACTGAAATTTCCATTCCCAAATTTGAAAGTATAACCAACAGAATCAAGTTTAGATAAGGAAACTAAGTTACTGGAAATATAAGGTACATAAAGTGTCTGAAATAAATCTAAATGATGTCCAGTATCTAAAATCAAACGATAAGTTCCTGTGGCTTCAATTGGAGCTTTGACATGGTTCTCCGTCAAAACAAACTTTAAATTTGGGTTTGTGGTTTGGTTGTAAGGAATTTCTGCAAGGTATTCGAAATATAAGTGATACAACCAGAATCAATCCAACAAGTATTATAAGGAACTTCAGCCAAACTAGATTTGAAACATACTAAAGCACTAAGCTTACCTTTCTTTTCGAACCAGCTTTTACGTTTTAGGCAATCTTTTTTATAATGCCCAAGTTTCTTGCAAAAATGGCATCTATCACCTTTATGTTCCTTCTTATAAACTTGACTAAAGGATTCATTAACTTTAGGTGGTCCTAGCTAGCCCTTGCCTTTCGCATTATTCCTTTTAGGCTTCTTTCTAACTCTTTAATGACCTAGCAAATTAACGGTATGGGTGCCCTGATTTTTAAGCCTTGTCTCCTCTTAAACAAGCATACTAGCCAATTAATTCACATTCCACTTATCCTTTATAGTGTTATAATTCATTTGGAATGACTTATACTGCTCAGGAGGCAAAGAGTTAATAATGAATTGTACTAGGAAAAATCATCAATATTCATTCCCAAGGTCTTTAGTTTTGCTACTATATTTGTCATTTCAATAACATGTTCATGCATGCTTCGTGAACCATCGAACTTCATAGTGATCGACTTAGCCATTAATGTCCCCATAAGTGACTTTTCAGCAATTTGGGAATGCTCTTCACCAAATTTCATAAATTCTTTAGCAACTTCAATATTAGGAAAAGTCACTTATGGGGACATTAATGACTAAGTATCCATAAATCATGAGTAATTGAATTAAAATGTCATAAATTAATATCCATTAAACATCAAAGCTTAGTCACTTTGGTGACTAACAAATTATCATAAATATGAATATTAAAATTATCTGTATGCATAAATAGATCATACTTTAATCATTAATGCACATGCCCACTTAAATCATCTTAAAACAACAACAACAATAATAATAATAATAATAATATATCCAATACCAAAACATGATCATAATCCTAGCGACATTGAAAATCTAAAACATTAAACAAATTACCTTGGCATACAAAGAGCTTTAATCGATGACTTTACCAACAGGGTAAAATTGACATTTATGTTTCATTATCGAGAAACGGCAACCACAATCATGAATTAACACACAGAGGATAAGAATCATAATTAAGGTGTAACTGCGCGTCAGGGTATTTAAAAATCTTGCCTTAGTCGTACTTGTGTTTGAAACAAAACCAAACACATATGTCGCTTCGTTTATTAGCAAGGAAGAAAACGGCATTAAAGCCAATGTCGCACTTAATCAAATTAACCAATCAAAATTTAGCACTTAATATTATTAAAATCATAATTATTAATGAGTCACGTACAGTTTGGGGAATGCCAGCAACTACTACACATGTTTTTATATGCTCTTGGTTGGTAGCATAGAGATGATAAAGACTTATCTTTTCGCTCTCCCTAACAAACAAATCACCAAGGCTTTTCAATTTTCATGCTTCTTTTTCTTTCCACTAGTGCTGTGATCGTGTCTTCTATATGGCAGAAGGGCGAGGATTGCCGTTTCCTCAGTGCTCAACAATCATCCCACTTGGGATTTTTCAACCAGTAGAGTTTTGCTTTTGTGCATGTAATACAAAGAGTTAATATGTGGGCAAACTTGACCAGAGAAAAAATGACCGAATAAAACGGAGTCATACTGAAAAAGCCACCTGTTTTATGTACAGTTTGAAAAGCCACCAATCATTATCGTTTCTGTTACTAAGGATGCCAGGAGACAAGTCCGATGCTTCTCGATGGATAACCATTTAGTCTCTTCATCTTTTAAAAAAGATTGATACCAGCTAGCACAGTTGGAAAAACATCACGTTAAGACCTCAAGTACTTTAAGATTAACACCATGAAGTACAACCAACCAACAAAACCAGAGGAAAAGGCATGAGCGGAATAACCTTTAAACTCTTAATAAAATCATAAATGCTTTATTCAGTAGTAGAAGTAATACAATTTCTTAGAGATGAAAGCACATATGCTCACAACCTAAAATTTTGCAGTAAAAGATAGATCAAAGGAAATTAAATTAGACAATTTCTGCAAACAAGACACTCCGACACATCAGTAAAGGATTCGTCTTTGCATCTATCTGCTTGAGAATATTGACTCCACTTAAGCAGAAAAAGAATTCCCTGTTACGATTTCACAAACCTTTCCTTCTTCCCAACTATCATATTATCTCCAACACAGTTTCTTTTCCTTCTTGTCTTCAACTCAGGCTTATAAATATGATTAGAATCAACAAAGTTTTAACAGATGGGCCAAAAAGAACTAGTTAAACTTGAATTAGGAATTAAATAGTGACTTGTATTGCATTTATGCCACCAGCTGCTCCTGGTCACTGTACATGGGCTCCACCCAAGCGGGGAGTATATCCAGTCCTGCAGAATTAAGATGGCATTGCTCCTTTTGGGACTCCTCCTCAGAACCTAGTGGCATAGATTTCATCGGTGATGTATCCTTCACCAGGGAATGAACCCAAGAGACATCTGGCTCATCAGCATTTGTAGGAACTGGAATTGTCGCTTCGGTGCTGCCATTGCTTCGAATGCCAAAAGATGCAGATTTCCGTAGCTTATGAAGCTCTTCTCCCTGGATTCCCCAGTCCACCTTGCCATCTGGAGAACCCCAAGCTGTAATGCTAGAAGGTAATATGGCAGCTGAAGAAACCGGAGAAGACAGTCCAGTATGACGATAAACAGCACTTCGCTCAATGAAGCTCTGACTTCGCTGCTGTAAGAAAGCAGCAGACCTTGAACTCAAAGCTGCCACTGCTGTTACTCCAGATTGATCAAACCCAGAGGATGGGGACGTCCTCACAGGAGATGATGAAAAGCATGTGGGATAACTGGATCGGAGCTGCTGGTTTAAGTTGTGTCGTATTGGAATCCCTTTCGGGGATTGCAATTGAGGTGACAAAGTATCAAGTGAAAGCCCCTGCAATTGAGGTAAAATTGCTGGATCAGCAGACCCAAAAATATCTTCAAGGTTAGTAGGCTTTACTCCTCCAAGTCTATTCAATTCCCCAGTTTGATCAACAGAGGAGCTACTAAATGCTGCAGTGGAGAAACCATTACTCCAGCTGGATGGTGAGGCAAGACCAGATACCTCATCCAAGAACTGTTGCTGCCTGCGACGAAGACTTTCACGCTCAAGAAATTCCATATCTAATTCCATATCTCTTGCACTGAGTGTAGATTTCAATCTGCTGCCAGAGAGCTGCAAGGTAGGGGGTAGAGTACTCGGCTGATTTTGCCATCCCCCCATTGGAGAAGAGGGTCCAGAAGAGGTCATGGGTGGTGTTGAGGATGGTGGGATCAACACTGATGGATAACCAAGGCCTAGAGGGCTAAGAGAACCAATGTCCAGAGCCGATCCACTAGCTGAGTAAGATCTAGGAGAAGGCACAACAGACCCTGTTGATGCATACAAAGGACGAAGCTCTTCAAGTTTGTGTGCAAAGAAACAAACTCTCCTATTGCAACTAGCCTCATCTTTGCAAAGGCGTGTTCGATACTGAGCAGGGTGAAGCCAGCACTCAAAAATACCATGTGCATATTCACAAGCATCACCCTGCCTGCATGAACCCTTTCGAAACTCAGGGCAAGGAACACAGCTATAGTGATACTTCCTAGGATCACGGCGCCTTGCATTCTCGCCAGGATGAACAAATGGGCATTCTGTCCAATCATGAGAATAAGCCCTTGAGCAAGGCTTGATCTTAAATGTGTACATTCGAAATTCATCAGTTCCATATATCCCATTCTTGATATCTGGAAGAGTGAGATCAACTGGATATTCTTTCTTCTCAGCCCCATCTTTCGATGACCTCGGCGTTGAGATTTCCAGTTGTTCCTGTGTCTCAATCTCAATCTTATCGGGCAAATAAGCTTCGTCACTGCTACTACCACCCTTTAGCATGATCTCCATTGTTCTTCTCCTAGTATTTAAACCAGGACCAGCAAGATGGATCACGTCGCTAGGATTGTTTCCATTAGCATCAACAGAATTAAGATCAGCGGAGGCATCAAGCAAGAGCTTGACAACTTCAAGAGAAGAAGAAGATCCACCAGCAGCAGCACAGTGTAGAGCCGTGATCCCATCAGAACCACAACCCTTGTTAACATCAACAAGGCCTGTTCCCAGGATATACTTTAACACGTCCTTGCTTCCAAACAAGGCAGCAACCATTAAGGGTGTCCTCTCTTCAAGACTCATCCCTTTTGAGCCAATTCTCCTTCCATACCACATACCTGCCTCTTCCACATCAAGTCCATCTTCTTCAATTGCTCGCTTGAATTCAATCAGATCGTTGGATGCAGCTAATTCAAGCAATATATGGAAATTTCCATCTTGTTTCTGATACTCATTCCCCGTATTAAAACCAGCTTGAGTTGGTCTCCTCTTCGAACCATTGCACATTGCGAAAACTCTTTTCTTTGGCCTCCACTCAGTCTCTGCTCTACAAAAGGTCATTAGAAAAGAACACTCACAAACCATCCTTTCAGAAACAGCAAACAAAATGAAAGTATGAATGAACAAAGCGAAGATTTAGACATCTATCGGAAAGCCACAAAGAGCAGAACAAAAATGCTATTAAATTCGTTATAAAGATACATGGTCTTGCATAGAGTATAACGAGTCTTGAAGAAATAAGCACCAGACTAAACTAGCAAACACAAAATTAACATAACCTATAAAACCGAAATCCGTTATAACCCAAATGAACAGAACCTCTTTATCTAACAGGCCCTACCTCTAGTCCCCCAAAGTTTAAACAACGAAATAAAAGAGAACCCAAAAGACAAAGTTCCAGTGTAACAACAACCACCTTAGCACCAAAACCCACAACTCAAAATCCAATCTTTAACAGCAGAACATCCAAAAACTCAGGAATTAACCAAAACACAACCTCAGAAAATTACAAGAGACAACAATAATAAGAGAAAGATCATACCTTTAATATTAAGTGCAGTAATGAAGTAACAGCTACAAAATCCAGAACTAGTTTCTGATGGCGTTCGGCTCCTCTGCCCTTTTAATAACACAAGAAACAAGGACACCAACAAAAAAGCTAGAGGTAGAAAGAGAAAGGTAAGAGAAGAAATGAAAAGACTTTTTGTTTTGTGTTTTAGGGTCAAAAAGAAAGAGCCTAAAACAATAGTTTATTGGCTCCTCCATTTCTTCGCCTTTCTATTTAATTTCAAATTATATTTCCATTTTTATTCTTCGCTGCCTTTTCCCTCTAACATAAATGAAACCCAAATGCACACCAAATGCATATCGAGGAGTGCGAAATTGTGCTGGGCCGGGTCCCACCTTGCGATATTAATATCTAACAAACATCGACCTCTTAGTACCCACGTGTCCACTCCCAGTAGAAACCAACTCTCACCGCCGGTGACTTTATCCAGATTCCAGATTGTCATGCTTTACGCGCTTTTAGCACTATTATGGATGACGTGGCACCGCCATAATGTAATTTAATCAATATTTTTATCTTAAATGTTTATAATGAGTACTACTCTGGCTGCCTGTGACGCTATTCAGGAAACAACCAAACTTCATTGGTGCAGGCCGACCACAAATAACTCCGTCGATTTGACTGTTACATTCTGTGCTGACAGTGTACAAATGCTGATGAGGGCTTGGCCAATTCTTCGGAACCATCGGTTCGACGGCGTCTTTAGAGCTCCGTCGTAATTCGACTTAGTGGTGTTATTATTTATTATGATTAAGTGCCTGCTTCGTTAAATTTTTGAAGGCCGAGTTTTATCGCAAAAGTTTATGTAAGAAAAATAAGTATTTAATTGTAAAATAAAAAATATTTTTTTAATAAATATAATTTTTTTTACAGCTAAAATATAACTTTTTAAGAAGCTAAAATTTGAAGCTTCTCAGAAAAATACATTTTCGGATAAATTATTTAGATCAATTAATGAGCTTATTTTTTAATGTTTTTTGCCTTTATGTTTTATACATAATTTCTACGATACCCACAAACACATCTTCACGTTTATTTTGATATTTATATAATATTATTTGACTTTTATAGGTTTTAATATTTATTTTTTATATTAGTTTTACTTATGTTATAATCCATATAAAAGATTTGGTTAAATATATTTTTATTTATGTTTTATATAGTTTAAAATTATATAATAATTAATATATTGTACTTTGCATATTGTTTAATATATTTTAAATAAATTTTATATGCATAAATAATTTTTATTACAAAATAAAATATAGTTAAAATTAAAATTACTTTTTTATTTTTATTTTGTCAAACAATTTATTGTATTAAGCTCTTTCAAAACAGCTCTTTTTAAAATGGCAACCAAACAGTTAATTGGCTTCTTAAAAAAGTTCTTCTCAGAAAAGTTTTACTCACAAAAGCTCTACTAATAAAAGCTCTACTGATATAGATCCATCCAAACAGGCACTAAGAATGATAGTGTATTTGTTTGATTTTGTTGTTTAGAATTAATATATTTAAAATAATATTAAAAAACAAATTATGTCTCATTACTCACATTATTGTGAATTAATGATTATAATATAGTTTAAAATCACATAATTATGTGTTAATGCATATGTATTTTATAAAGTCTCTTTTTTGTTTCATTTGTGGCAGAGTTATATTAATTCGCACTGAATGGTTGGTGTATAGCGTTATTTAAATTGTAAGTGTATACATAAATAATTTAAAATAATAATTCTATTTAAATGATAGGTAGTAAAGACAACTAACTCATTTATGATAGTGAAATAATAAGAGCAATTATACTAATAATAGATTCTCAATTCACTTCTTGTATTAGGCTTGTGGTATTTAAGAAATTAAGCATTACTTATGCTCACGAATGATGATAATAAATGTGTAATAATGAAATCCAATAAAGAAGGAATTCATACGAGGATGGTGTCTACACAATATTAAGAGAGGTATATTTTTTTTTAGAACTTTACATATAAATAATTATATTGAAATATAGCTTTACTTAGAATTATAATTAATTACCAATGAATTCATAACAAATTTTAACATTCATAACAAATTTTAACATCTAATATTCATTCTTATTTATCAAATATATTATATTTAGCTCTAAAGTTTTTCAAACTTTACATTAAAGTTCTATTTGATTAAATTATTTTTCTTTACAGACATTCTTTGAGTATAACTTATTAAGTTTGTAAATATGTTAATAATTGATATAAATTACAATTGTAAATTAAATTTAAGATTAGATAAATTAAGATCCTTTAATTTATTTTTAATTATCTAACTAAATATTTTAGATCTATAAATTTAGATTAACGTCTAGAACTACATAAAAGTTAAAGTGATTTTAAATACTCTTTTGTGTATAATTTAATTATTTTTTCGTACAATATTTCAATAAAAATTGGAGTATATAATTAATGTCTACTATCTGTAGTCTAATCATATTAATTCTCTAACATTAGTAATTGATTCTTTTAATGAACATTTTTAAAGTGTCGTTTCATATTGCCCTAAGATTTTTCAAATTAATACTATTTGAAAACAATGTAACATGCTCTCTAATTACTTTAAAATGATAAATCAATACTAATCACTCGAGTATCTCCGTGTAGTTCATGTCGTATCTAATGATTACCAATTAAGTTACCTTTGAATAGGATAGGTCCTAAGTAGTACAAAATTATAACAATCCTTAATAAGATGATTTGGAGATTTAATGTTAAATGATTACTTGTATAATCATCACAATGAGTATTTTTAAAAAAATATGTAAGTAATGTTATATATAAAATTTATGGGTAGGGTTAGTTTAGTAAGCTTGTTTTGTAACAAGTATCCAGACATTTGTTTAAGTATCTTTATATTTTAGTTTATGTGATCGACTACTTTTTTAACAAGAAAGAAGCATAATATATGTTACCCTTTTCATTACAATATTATATAGTCTTAACAAAGCAATGAATAAAATTAATTTATAGAAGATACTAGGGATGGGAGTTAAGCCTGAGTCTAGTCTGGCTTGGTCTGTTGACCAGTCTTTGGGCCAAATCTTGAGCCTTAAAATTTAGAGAGAAAAAAATTAGGCCTCAAGTCGACTATATGAAATGTGAAATGATGTCGTTTTGTCGTGGGAGGAAAACAACAATGTTTTTCTAGATCACCATCATCATTACCCAATCCGAAATCCCGCAATGAAGCAGGATCTGGGGAGGTCTAATAGTACGCAGCCTTATCCCTACATAGTAGAGAGGCTATTTCCGGTAAACCCACATGTAAATGAGACAATATAAGAGTGATGCAGGTTACAAAGAAAACAGGTAAAACTAGCACGGTAAATTATTAAGAAAATAAAATTACAATATAAACATCAATAAATAGAAATAATAATAAGATAACAAAATATATAGATATATATCAAATAATGAAAATAAGACTAATAATAATAATACGAAAAATGCTAATAATAATAGAAATAAAAACCAATACAACTACAAAAAGACAATAAATAATTAAATAGTAATAAAATAAAACCAAGCTAGAATATTACAAGTAGAACCTAGATCCCCCAAATACAGGTCACCAAAGAAGAAGATTATCCTACTAGAGAAACACAACCTTGGAAGCTTAGTTTCTACCACGATCGCCACTAATTTCCAAAAACGGCTAACAAAAGAGACGCAATAAGAATACCAATAATAAGAATAATCAAAATAATAATAATAATAAAATAATAAAAGCATTAATAGTGAAACAAAAGGGATGCAGAGCTTATCAACTTCAGGGGAATCACATATAAATCAAACCTTCCCAATAGTCATAAAAAAGATGCATTCAAAAATTAAAAGCAATATTTAGAACTTATGTAGTGATAAACATGAAACAACTAGTGATAGAGATGCCGCTATTAGAGCCTTTATAAACCTAGAACCTAATACGGCAGCTGGGACTAAAATCAAAGACGAGATCGTTTGTATATCTTATAAAAATCTACTTCACCACATGCAAGAAAATATGTGAAGGAAAACACCGGTCTAAACAACTAGGTGTTGTCAACTGCCTATGACACAAAAACAAATCCCCAACTATGACTTCATGTAGCTTGAAATACCAAAGAACTGTCTGTTAGGAGAAAGAAGAAGCCAAGGCGGTATGTTTGTATGGAAGGAACACTGACACGTCAGTGATTTCTATCGGTAAAAACATAGAGAGAAAGAGAGAGAGGAGGTCATTCACCCCATGGCTTGATAAAGCCTATAGTTTTCCTTTTCCATAACAAAAGAGTGCAATAGCTAGAAAAACAAAAACAAAACTCGATAGGATCCAACAACCAAATCCATAACCTACAATAATCTCCCTGTGCAAAGCAACAAACGGAAGAGGAAGGCCATACAATAAATACCCAGATACCTAATAACCAACCAAACCCGCCCAAATAACACACAAGGTGATTGAAACAAAGGAAACCCAAGAGGCAAATCCCACAAAAGGAATTATCTTTGAATAAAAAACGTAATACGGATACGGAGCAAACAACCTCAAAAGCAAAAACACATAGAAAAACACACAAAGAGTTGCATATACTAAAGCCAGTAGCATCTTCAACACGCAGTAACCCACAACCAGACTGTTAAAGAATGAAACTTTCAAAAACCCGAGTGAAAGTAAGGAATCAGGGCCAGGCAACCTAGAAAAAGCTCACAAGAATGAGCTACTAGTTGCCCCAACTCCAGCAAACCAGAATTATAACAATGTTTTTCTAGATATATACTGAAATCTAATAAGGCCAAATGACATAGTTTTGTGTTAGGAGCATGACAATATTGTTTTAGCCTTATTTTTTAAGTTTTATCTCATAGTAAAACAACGTTGTTTTACACCTAGTATAAAACGACATTCTTTTACTCTAGATTAACAAATACTTCTTTTCCTTCTCCATCTTTCCTTCCTCCATCGGTACCTCCTAATTTCATCTTCTTCTCTAGTTCTCCTCTGTCTAAATGTCCACACCCCATCGCCCCACTGCTTGCTGGCAAACCACAATGTCACAAACTAGTAGCTATTTGCTAGTCGCCTTCCATTTTTAATATGCGATAGATTTTTAACTTTAGAAATTAAGTTTTCTAAGGTGTTTTGGATGTGGCAATTGGTTTATGATTTTGTTAATTCTTAGCTATGACATTAATCATTTAGGTGTGGTTGTGTTTTGTTAAATCATTTCTCAATGCATTAATTCAAATTGGATCTATGTTTGGGTATTATTGCTTTTATTTTGGATTTTATATTATGTTTCGCAAGTGGAATGTTGTTCGCAAGCTTTCAATTGATTATAGAGGAGAATCCCTTATTTTGATTATTCTTGAGTTTTTTGTGGCTTAATACGATATTTTGTTTAGTTAGAATTCTATAAAACACAAATGAACATAAATTTTCTAGTGCAAATGATTCCACGATGAATTAATCGCAAATTGTTCACTAGTAAATTTTTTCCTTTAACAAGGTGTTCTAGACTTGAGCAATAAACAATGTCTCATATATTTGGTGGATAGATGGATGATGCAAAACCAACTAATTTTTCTCTTAATTTTTCTCTAGACTTCTCGTACTTCTAAAAAAATCTGCCAATTTTGAGCATCTGATTTAGTACAATGTTAGTAAGTTGTGTAGTTATTAGGTAGTTACAGAATGTAAACAACTATATACATGTATGCATTAGTTGAAGTATTCTTTATAATCACAAGATTGATGCTCCATATCCCAAATCTAGGATACAAATTTTAATTACTTACAAATTCATGTTTAACAAAAAACAGTTGATTACTCTTCTTAGAGATAATTTAGATATTAGGTCAAGATTGGTCTCCACTTTCAATTAAGTTAGCAACTAATAAGACAAAATTTTTGGTATGCTATTAATTA
>JAOTAW010000008.1:21292675-21304663 GCA_025629945.1 Erythroxylum savannarum | reverse complement strand
CACAAATCCTTGCATATTCAATCATTTTCATTTAAGTAGTAATTTCATTCAAGCATATATGTTTTCTTGTATAACTTGCAAGATAATTGAGTCCTGTCATAGACCAATATTCAAGTAATACAGTATTAATATTATTACAAACTAGAATCTGTTTTAATTTTAGGCTTTCAAGTTGCACACAAAAGACCACTTTTGTAAGAAGATTTGTTTATAATTCAAGTTCTAGGGACCTACTTCTAGTTTTGTTTAAGCTTCTTCAGTTGAACCAAACATGAATATATACATGCCTTATTCATTGACCAAAATGTTAAACTAAGCTTTTTCTAGTTAGCATTAGCCCAAGTTTACATTATAGGAATATAAGTCTTTTATCTATAAAGAAGCTTATTAAAGAAGTGTTTATTTAGCTGCATCTTACTTTAGGATTTCTTTAGAAGGAGTTATAATATTCAACTCTTCAATTCCTAATGGGAGAAATAATTGAGTTTATATGCTAGAGAGGCAAATAACCTAGCATCACGTTTTCCTTATGTTATTAACCAAATTGCCAGTGCTATAACCTCTTGCCTGAATTGCAAGATCAGGTTTAACTAATGAGTTCTTTCCTAGGTCAAAAACTTTAGAAGTCTTTTCCACACCTTGGCCAATGGAGAGGTTTTGGAGGCCTTTCAAAATAGAGGAAACATGCAAGCTTGAAAGATGAAGTTTCATTTATTTTAAAAAAAGAGGAAAAAGGATCGTTACAAAAGTTGGAAAATAGATCCTTAACGAGTAAGATGAGAAAAGGACTACAAGAAAACAAAGGAGAGAGAAAAAAGATAGAGGAAAGGCTAGTAACATGACAATGGAGCAAAGAGATATGGGGATAAACATACAGGAAAAAGCTTGGAGAAAACCACTTGTGGAGAGGAATGAAAATGGTTATGGTAGTTAACAACTTTGAGCAACCCGACAATTTGTTTTAAAATTAAAAGTGTAAAACAAAGTCTTCTTTTAATTAGGCTTGGGTTTGGGTTGCCCAGGCCATCCTACCCGAGACCTAACTCTTTTAAGCAAAATGATGTCATTTTGCTTAGAATAATTGAGCTTTGGGTCGGTCTATTGAAAAAACTTGAATCTACGCCCATGGGCTAGCCCATTGTCATCCTAATTGAAATTACTAATTTCAACTAAAAGAGAGGGAAAATTAATATGATAAAATAAGGAAGACAAATGGTATCAAACCAAAGTAATTTTTATTCATAAGTTCAATCGAGTAATTCATTTTTTAATGAATTATCAATTTTGAAATAGTATAGATCCAAATCAAAATTATATATGTCCTTAGCTTACTCTTTTTATAAAATAGAGGAATAAATTTATATTGATTATGTAGAATATTTTAAAAATATATGAATTTTTTAAATAAATTTAGAGTTATTGAATTCAATTTTAAATTTTTAGCATTCTAAAATATAATTAAATAAATCTTATGAAATTTCATTAACTTGTTTGAGAAGATGAAATTGTCTCTTATTTTATATCTTTATTTTAAACTAATAAACAAATTTACTAAAACCGGTTTCAAAGCAACTAAAACCATAGAAACTTATAAGGCAACTAAAACCATAGAAACTTCTTTTAATGTTAAATAAAAACTTATGAAAATATTAAAATCGTTCCTCCCAGTTTCATTGCAGTGAAATCATTTACTGCACACATATGATGGGAATAATAGTTCCAACATTTTAGTAGATATTTTGTTTTTTGACATATTTTATTCTTAAAGTTACTACAATTGTTTAGAATATTGTTTTGTACTGGCCAAAAAATAGAACGGTATTGAAGGTATTGGTACTGGCGGTTGATACCAGCTGGTACTGGGAGTTTTCGTTTGGTACCAGCATGTATTCAAAATATTGATCATATACCTACCGGTACTGTAAGTTTTAGAAAAATGAGGGACTATTTAGAAAAAATAAAAATTTACCTAAAACCCCCCACACCCAACCCATCTGCACACTCTCTACTACTTTGCTTTTTTTTTCTCCCATTCTCTCTCTCTCAGACTCACCTCCATTCTCTCTCACTATCTCACACTTTCGTCTCCATTCTCTCTCTTTCGTTCTCTTCTCCATCTCTGGCGATGCTTCTCCCTTTTCAACGACAAGACAACCACGAACCACCATACCACATGATTGTCATCTTCCTCTACCACTCGAACTCGCCACCATTGACCCTCCTCCATCAGGCTTCAGCCCTCCTCCACGAGGACCACCACGCCACCATTGAACCTCCTCCATGCCACTGTCATCAGCTGCTCTCCTCCTGTCCTCCACGCATCCGCAACTGCCAGATTTGGATTAACACCAAATCTAAACCCAACCCGACCCAAAAATCGATTGTGAATTTGTTTGGGTGTTTTTCACTTTTCAATTATTCTTTTATGCTTAATTACATTTGTGATTGTGAATGGATTGGAAGTTGGAATGAAATTCCTAATTGGATACTGGATTGGAGTTGAATGAAATGAGTTCGGTTCATTGGTTGTGGTTTGGTTTATGTGAGATTTGTCTTAAATTTTTTGATCATTGAAATGCATGACATGTATGAATTAAAAGTTAGAAAGTTTGAACTTAAATTAAAACCTTAAAATCGAGAATGTAAAGACTTTATAGTAAATAATTAATGTACATATTCTTAAAATTATTGTAATGGTATTCGGATATTGGGTAAATAATTAATTGAGTATAATAATAATTAGGTTGTGGTCTTATGGAAGAGCCAAAGAGGAGGTTTTGTAATTGTAATTATTGTATAGTAAATTAGCAAAAAAGGTAAAATCTATATCTCTAAGTTATCTCTCTTTACCCCAAAATTGGTCCGTCTCATCAAGTCTCTACATATTCATCTTTATTTATCACAAAATTGGTCCATCTCATAATCTTTGCATATCGAAAATCTTGTTTTTTATTATTCCATTTTTATCTCATCTATAGTACCTTGACATTATGTCTTTGGATAAGTGTGCAAATTTCTTAGTTCATCTTAATGAAAAAAAATACTCAACTTGTGTATTCCATTTCAAGATATTTATTAAAGGCAAGGATTTATGAAGATATGTCGATGACAATAATCATATTCCTAAAAAATCAAGAATAAAGATGAACATGCTAAGTGAAGTTAAGGATGTTTAAGTCATGACTTGAATTTTTGGATTCATTGAATCATCATCTTAAATCTCTGAACCTTTAAGACCACAAAGTATAACACTATACGTTGATTTTAAATTTAGCATGAATTTACTACTCTCTAATAGGAAAGTCTCTTTATTTCTTAATTTTACTCTAGTTTCATGAATCTTTACTTCTTTAAGCTGAATATAAGATGAAACTACTAAAGGATTAATTTCTTACAAAACCAATATCTTCATTTATTGTTATAGATAAATGGAAGGAAGTTTAGGTACTCCTGATCAAACTGCTTCATGAAGATATAATGATCCAACTTAGGCTTATACTGCAGTGGTCTTAGGTATGAAGAATCACACAGTTTGCTTATTTTGTAACAAGCATTTAAAAGGTGGAGGAATCACCGAATTGAAGAAGCATTTAGCTGGGGTTAAAGGAGATGTAGAACCCTGTAAAAAAGTAAGCCATGATGTGAAGTGACAAATGAAAACATTACTTGAAGAATATCAACATGAGAAAGATAGAAGGGAAAGTTTGAATTTTGAAATTGGTATGGAAGTTCGTTTGCTAGTTTTTGTGGTGATTGTGAAAGTGTTGAAGGTAATAGTGATAGTGGTAGTGTTCCATCCTAGGCCCAGAAAGAAGTCAATGTTACACCTGAACCTGATGTGAGGAAAAGAAGAAAGTATGTGACTAGTTGTTTTGCATCACAAACAACTCTTAGAGCCTAATCTTCAATTCGTAATGCAATGCGATCAGGAGATGTGGCTCACAATGTCGATATGGTAGTAGCTAGATGGTGTATGATACATGTTCATCATTTAATGCTTCTCAATCTTATTATTATCAACCTATGGTTGATGTAATAGCCTTTTACAGTTCGGGATACAAAGCTCCTTCGATTGATCACTTAAGAGGTAAACTTTTGAGTTGTTCAGTTTTAGAAATTAAAAGTTATTTGGAAGAAAGAAGAGTGAAATAGGCTACTTTTGGGTGTTCCATCATGTGTGATGATTGGACAAATAAGAGACAAGAGTCTGTTATTAATTTTTTGGTTTATTTTACAAATGACTCAATGTTTTTGAAGTCTATTGATGCATCTGGCCTTATTAGAAATAATGATACTTTGTTTGAAATATTTGATGAAGTTGTGAATGAAATAGGGCCAGAAAATATTGTTTAGTTCATTACTGACAATGATTCCGCTTATAAAGCAGCAGGAAGAAGGTTACAGAATAAGTATCATTCTTTTTTTTGGCTCCTTGTGCTACACATTGCATTGATCTAATGCTGGAGAATATAGGGAATCCTAGATATTTTGTTATTATTGATGAGACTATGTAAAAAGCTAAAAAGTTGACCAGGTTCATCTATAATCATGCATGGGTGTTGAATTTAATGAGAAAGGAATTTATCAATGATAGAAATTTATGTCATCCTGTTGTGATGAGATTTGCAACAAATTTTTTATCACTTAAGTTTTTTGTTACGATGAAGAAAGAGTTCAGACAAATGTTTATAAGTGATAAGTGGGTTGCATCTCAACATGCTAGGTCTAATGCTGGAGTGGAGGTTTCCGAAATTATATTGGAAGATAGAAAATTTTGGTTTCAATGCCAATTTGTCATCCAAGTTTGTGAGCATTTGGAGAGGGTGCCTCACTTAGTTGATAGTGAAGCAAAGACAACAATGAGATATTTTTTTGATGTCATAGAAAGGGCCAAGAAACCAATCAAGGCCAATCTGAAACATAGGCCTTCTTTGTACACACTGTATCTTGCAATCATCAATGAGAGATGGGAAAGGCAACTTTCTTCTCCGTTGTTTGTAGCAAGGGCGTTTTTGAATCCTCGTGTATATTTTGTATCGGATTTTACAAAGAAAGCTGAAGTTAGTAGAGGAATGCTATACACTATTACAAGAATTGTTAGCCATGAAATGATGCAAGATCTCTTGAACTTATAGATGGAGCTTTATAAGTTGTGTGGTGGGGATTTTGGATTGCCAATTGTTATTCGACAAAGAGCAAAACTTTCTCCAGGTATTAGCTGTTTCTTTTTTCTTATTTGTTAAAAATTAATTATCATTTTATTTTGTTTGTAACGCTACTTTTGTTATCTTACGACTTACAGTTTCTTAGTGAGATCAATTCGGATGTAATGTTCTAGAATTGCAAAGGTTTGCAATTCAGCTTTTAAGTCAATGTGTTAGAGCAACAGGTTGTGAACGGAATTGGAACACGTTTGAATTCATCCATTTCAAGAAAAGGAATAGATTGGAGTACAATAGATTGAATGACTTGGTATTCATTTGTTACAATTTAAAGCTTCGGAAAAGGTATGTTATTATCATTATTAATTTCGATATAATTTCTTATAATTAAAATTTGTTGTTTACTAGGAGTCTTAAAAGCACAAGTAGTTTAATAGATCTAATTTCTATTCTGGATTTGATAGGTGTGAATGACTTAGAAGATAATCTTTGTTGGGAAAGTATTGATATGTCATTTGGTGCATTGAATTTGAATGACGATGATGATGAGACTCTTCTCAACGATGAGTATTTTGTACCAAATGATAACTGCAGTCAGAGTAGTTATAACGGGTATCCTCCTATAGACGATTAAATAAAGTTCCAATTTTTTATTTTTTCTCTTCTTATAATTATACTTATATTTAATGTATATGTTAAATTATATATATGCAATGTAATTATAAATGTTTTTGTTACAAGTTTCACTTCTACTTGGTTGGTTCCTCATCACAAACTTTTATCGTAAATTGTAATAGTTTGAGAGTTAAGAATATTTATTATTCTTTTTATTAGATGTTTTGATATAATTATTATTTATTATATGACGAAATTGTAATATTTTAAATACTTTGCATTGTTATTAATTTTATATTTGTATGATGATAATTGTCTTTTTTCATATGAATTGTGGTTATTATTTATATGCGAAATATTTGAAAATTATTATTATTTCATATTAATTATAGTTATTATTATTTAAGTTTACATAGTTGATGTAAACCTATGAAGTATACAATACAACAATACAATATAACAATAGACTATTTTGCAATTTCTAAAAATATTTAGGGACTATTTTATAAATTTAAAAAATTATCTGAAACAGTATTTGGTATTGACCGGTACTGATACAGTACTGTACTAAAACTTAATCTGATACCAATTTCGATACGATATTTGTAACTTTTATTATAATATATTTTAATATCAGAAATATGTTCCATGTGCAATATCTGTTGTTTAAATAAATATTTTTCAAGAATGGCAAAATCCTTTTTAAGTATCAGATGTAGGATTATGAATTTCATTCTGTATTGAGCGGTATCAGGTGGTATGTACCCCACCAGCGGAAGAACGGTACGAAATAGGGGTGTTAATGTACCAGGTGTAAATACCGGTCGGCACTAGTCTGTTTTAGCCGGTATTTACACCCAGTACATTAATACCCCTATTTTGTATACCGACCAGTATATCTATAATACCAGTCATATACTGGTCAGTATCAAAAATTTTGAAAAATATAAGGGCTTATTAGCAAAATTTTCAATTTTTTTTTAAAAATTTCTCCTGCCTCTCTCTCCCACCCCCTTCTTTTTTCCAAAGTTTTTATAATTAATTATTTAGTTAAACTTTTATTGTGTTTTTTAAAATTTAATTTTAAAATAAAATAAATATTTTTATTACTAGTAATAAAAATATATTAAAATAAACATAAAAATAAATTGTTTTATTAAATTTATTTTTATCTTTTATATAATATTTATTAATAAATTATTAATAAAAATATTTAATTTTTTTAAAATAAATAATTTAAAAATTATTATTTATAAACTAATATTTATTTTATATAGTTTTAATTATTAAATCAATTTTTATTTAAAATTTATATATTTTAAAAATACTTTTAAATTTATCTATATTTATTAATAATTATTAAATTAATTTTATAAATTAAATTAATTTTATAAATTAAATTAAATTAAGACATTTATAATTTTAGTAATAATTTTAATTAATTAAATATATAATATATTTAATTGATAGTAAATTAAATAATATATGTTTTTGTTTCATGTTTTAATTCTACTTGGTTGTTTCCTTATCAAGAACTCTTGTTGTAAATTGTAATAATTTGAGAGTTAAGAATATTTATTGTTCTTTTTATTGGATATTTTAATGTAATTATTATTTATTATATAATGAAAATTGAAATTGTTATATTTTAAATTCTTTATATTGTTTTTAATTTTATACCTGTATAATAATGATTATGTTCTTTCATAAAAATTATGGCTATTATTTATATGTGAAATATCTAAAAATTATTACTATTTCATATTAATTGTGATTATTATTTATTATTATGATTTTTAAAGACAGAGTTAAAAATATACAATATAACTGTACAATATAACAATTGACTATTTTTAATTTTTTAAAAAATTAAAAATTATTTTATAAATTAAAAAATTATTTAAAATAATAACCAATATTAACTCGTACCGATAGAGAATCAAAACTCAATTAAGATATTCGCTAAGATACATCAGGTGGGAACACGGAGTCAGCACCACGTAGAAGTAGAACTCCTCAAACCTTATCCTCGTCGGGTTTGGCACTTTGAGTGAAGATGCGTCGATAACTGAAGAGCCTGTTTGAAATTGTCAAGTTAATACAGTAAGTGCGTGTTTAAAAATTTTGAAAACTAAAATTTTCGGCTTGTCGTGTAATTTTTTCTTCCCTATATATATATAATTTGAATACGTTATCATGCTAGTTTTCTCTGGCAGACAAGTGGCATAAAACGTCAGAAAGAAGCAAAAATGTGGAGGCCAAATTGGGGAAAGAAGCGAAGCTAGGGTACAATATCTTGTGCAATCTTTGATGGGTCAACCAGACCACAATGGGGTCGAGAGATTATGATGTGATATGGGGAAGATTTTGTTTTTGTGACTTTGTGTTGGTAATTGGCCAAAAATTTCACGCTTACCCGTATGAAAGGAGGCGATGACTTTGTCAATTGGTAAGTGGGGGAGGGGATGTGAGGTCTTATTCGAGTTTTGGACGATAAGATGCCACTTTGGATCATGACGTGACACCTTTCTTATATGGAAAAGATCCGAGTGGTCACAGCAATACAAAAAAAGTATGGTCAGAAGGGAAATGGGTGGGTGTTTGTGTATAGTTATACCATTCGCTATCAGAGGAGTCAAGTCGTTTTAGCGATGATTCAGATTCTTGATGAAAACCATATTTCATATTCTCCACCTTCCCCTTAAATTACTTTCCACTACAATTACGTGGGATAAGGATTACCGTGCTTTTTATTTTTATATTTTTATTAAAAAATGTAAGTTATTAAATTAAAAACACTCGGTGATCATCTCCTATTTTTTTTTTAGAATTTGACTTTTAAAACAATCCTAACTCGATTGGAATCAAACACTCTTTATCATGCCTAGAGAATAAAATCGAATCAAATACTTTTTATCATGCCTAATTTTAACAAATTAACGTGATCAATATAAAATTGAAATCCTGCAAAGAGAATATTACTGCAACACGCACAAAAAAAAAAGTGATTCTCTTAAATTTTTATTAGTTGAAATTAAAAATTAGGAGATTAAAGGAAATAGATTGACAAATATATTTAAAAATGATAATTCTCTTTTGGGAGATAAATTGACAAATATATTTAAGAATGTCAATTTTCTTTTGGGCCCAAGCCCAAGCGACAAATATAGTATAATTTGGAGATTTTTAAACTAAAAATATATTTATTATTTTATTTAAATAATTTTATTGGGTTATGTCCTAAAGTTTGTTGATTTCCCAAATTATCATACAAATTTGATTATCGAGGATTATGGTGTACACATATTGAATTAATCGAAATCAATTAATTTACTTTATAATCAACATGTTTTACGTTTGTTTCTCCTGATGATTGTCGCATGAATGTTTTTATTTTTGGTACTTTTATCTATATAAGTTGTTGATACTTTATTTTTCTACTTATTTTATTTTATTTTGTCATATGCAACTGTATTCATTTTATTTCAATTATTTTATTTTTATTTTTATTTTTATCACATTCAATTTACATTGGATTTCTTTATTTTTAATTTCTATCAATTTTTCAATGTTTTAATAACCCAATCGATTCGATAAGTTCAACCATAAAAATCTTGAATCATCTAACTTTTCAGTTCAGCTTTTAAATTTTCGGTTTGATTTACTTTAATAATCTTATTGTTAAAAATTAATCAATCTATTAATTAATCGGTTAATTTTTGTAAATTAATAAGTTTTTATAATCTAAAATAGATCAATTAATTTTTATTTAATAATTTTTTTAATTAACTTCAAGTTCTTCGATAGGTAAGGACAATTTCTTTTAATCATATTTTAAATTCCTAAATTTTATTCAATTTTTATCCAATTTTATGATGGTTTAATATCTATTGAATCTTTTAAACCTTAAAACTTTTATCTTACTAGTTTAACTTCTGGTTAAATTTTTAAACATTGCAATTTTCATCATTTTAGTTTTAATTTTCTACCATTTTCATTTATATTCATTTTTCTAAATTAATCTTAACTAAATTTCAAATTTAGATATTTATCTATAATATAATTCAATTAACTTTTATTTTATTTTAATTTTATTTACTTTATTTTAAATTCATTTAGAATTATTTAGACGTTTTTTAAGTTTTGAAGAAATTTAAATAAATGAAAAAGGAATAATAAAAGTATTTAGGTCATTTTCAACATTGGATATATTTCTAGGGCTTTTACTTGGGGTAAAGAATTTGGGCGAAAAATTAAACAAAATTTCCTTAATTACTTAAAAAATTAATGAAAAGAGTATAATAATTGTTCAAATTTCGCTAAAAAAATGAAAATAACTATAATTTCGTTATGCTCTGGATTTAGGGTTTGAGTTAAGACCCTTTAATCATCAAAGGCCTTTTAGTCATTTCTATTACTCTTTTGTAAACTTAAAAACCTTAAGTTTCTTGAGGATTTCCAAGAAGGGGGGAGAGTTGTGATACTAGAAAGAGGAACCAACATAATGAAATACCAAATATCATCTTCCTTTATAACCTTTTAAGTTGCCTCTCATTATTAAACCTTAACCTAAGTAATCTTGATCCTTCTTCTCTTCTTAGTGGCCATCACCTTCTCTAAGTTGTCACTCTCTCATTTGTCCCTTGCTGCCGATAATGTTTGAACTTCTCCCCTTAACTTTAGCTTCTAGTCCCTACTGATGTTCCAGTCAATGTGCCTCTCTTTCCTACTGTCAATTTCCACACCTCTTTGCCTCATAATTGCATCTTTCTCATTAGCAATACCATTACTAGTCATTATTAACATCATTGCTAGTTGTTCCATCTTTATTCCTCGTCGCTAATGTCATCACCAGTTGACCTTATGTCACTACACAAAAAAACCAAGGAACACGCCACCAATAGTTGCATATTATGACCTCAAATCATCTCCTACGTCAAAAGGAAAAATATCAATAGTATTACAAATAGTATTAACATTATACTCATATGGAAGCCCCAACTTGTAAGTATTATCATCGATCCTCTAAATGACTTCAAATGGAGTATCCCTTTTTAGTTGTGACTTAGATTGCCTCTATAAGATAAATCTTTATTAAGTATATATACTAAGGATAAATGGAATAAACGATCACGTATTTCCATCTTATCGTCTCTTTGATCCATCAGTACCATCTTTTATTTTATCGTTGCGCCTATGACTTATTAGTCACAATCATGACTTGACTTCCTTACTTATTAAGTATAAATACTAAGAACTATTAGGATAGACAACCACATATTTTCATCTCACCGTCCTTTTGATCCAACAAACTCCCGCTTCCATTTCATCTTCATGAGCCATGACTTCGATTTTATAACTTGACTTCTTTACTTATTATCTACTAAGCACAACTGTCCATTCTATCTAATGGCTCTGATTCTGTCCGTTTTATCCACAAGAGAAGAGAATTCCCTAGCCGTGATTATTATTATTATTATTAATTATAGATGAGAGGTCTCACAGGTGCGATACTTAAGTCACAGGGATACTTAAGTCACACCTGTGACACATATATATTTTTATAATTTTTTTTATAAAATATAATTAAAATATAATTAATTAATTAAAATATAATTAATTAATTACAATATATTTAACACATATAAAATATAAATAATTAATTAGATTGTAATTAATTAATTATATTTTAATTGATTTAATTATTATTGCTATATTAATTATATATCTTAATCATAATCATGCATTATTAATTGTTAATTATTACTAAGCATTTTATATATATATATATATATATATATATATAGATCTTCACAGTTACAACTGTGAATTCGATATTAATTATTATTATATTATTATTATCTTAGTGACATTAAGGATATATATAGAATGGCCACGCATTTCTATCCTAATGTCCCTTTGATCCAACGACTCTCACTTCCATCTCATCGTCATATTTGTGACTTATTAGTTACAGCTGTTGGATTTTGTGACTTCAACTTCCTTATTTATTATCTACTAATCACAACCGTCTGTTCCCCTTACTTGTGATTATTATTATTATTATTAATAGATGAAAGGTGTCGTGACACGTATATTTTTATACAATTTTTTATGTTAAAATATAATTAATTTGTTGATTAATTAAAACATAATTAATTAATTAATTAATTAACTGATTAAATAATTTTGCCAAAATTAATAATAATTA
>JAOTAW010000008.1:21213929-21224450 GCA_025629945.1 Erythroxylum savannarum | reverse complement strand
TAAAGGGTTTATCCTCTCAACCAAAAACTTGGATAGTATTTTATTAGCGAAAGTGCAGAGGCTAATACGACAGAAATCAGAAAACGTGGAAGGGTTATCTTTCTTTGGAATCAACGTTATGATTATTGATCCCATCCATGAGGGATAGGTACACCCAAGAAAAATTCTTGAACTGTTGTGTAAACATCAGAAACTATAATATCCCGGTAATTATGAAAAAATATCTACAGAAACCATCAAAATCTGCTACACTATCAGTATCTAGGTCGAATAATGCTACCTTTACTTCCTCCAAACTGACGGTTTTAATAATATGGCATTATCATCACTTGAAATAAGTGATGGCGTCCATTCCAAAAAATGTAAAACTTGCTAAATGTCTACTTGCGTTTCTGTAATTGCGTAAAAAAATTGGTAGTTTCACTACCCAAATGCTCTTACGTTTCTAGCCATATGCCTTCATCGTTTTTAGTTTAGTAATGCACAATCGTGCATGTTTAGTTGTTGTATAGGCATAAAAAATTTTGTATTGTTGTCTCCTTCTTTAAGCCATCTTATGCCAAATTTTTGTTTATAAAAAACCTCTTCTTCAAATAAGGCCTTCATATATTCAGCATGTGCCTTTTTCATCTGAACTTGATTTTCTAGTGATGGGTTTTTCATCAAAAGAGTTTTCCATTTCTTTATATCATTTTTCAGCTACTTCCATATTGAGCTTCATATCCCCAAAGTGGTCCCAATTCCACTGCCTTAAGCAGTGTTTTAATCTCATAATTTTTTTCATTAAACCAAACATTTCGTAACTGCCCACTTCTTGTTTCCAGTTTTCTTCAACTACGCTCAAAAAATCAGGTCTATATATCCACATTTTCTAGAACTTGAAACTACCTGTTTTAGGCTGCGATGATGGTCGATTAAAGTCATATATCAGATGACCATGGTTAAAAGGATCCTTGCTAAGTATTGTCACTTTACAATATGAGAATCTAGTGATCCATAGAATATTGCAGAGTATACGATCAAGTCTCTTCTATACACGCCTTTGAGGTCTAGTGCCCATCCATTTATATAAAGAACCCTTAAATGGAAGATCATAAGCTGCAACAATATGGAGAAAATTTTTGAAATCATCCATAGTTCCTTGTTGTGGAGTAGCATTCCCTCTATATTCATCAATAGTAGATATAACATTAAAATCTCCTTCATACATCCATAATTTATCATTCATATTGTTAGCAATACATTCTAAGTCAAACCAAAGAATGATTTTATCTCTTCTACTACATTTGGCATATATGTCTGTTATACATAAAGACTCTAATGATGTTTGATCTATCAACCCCATATGAATAAACTTGCTCATGATTCTGGATAATTATAACAACATAAGAAGACTTCCATATAACCCAAATTTTATTATTAACATTGAATATAACTTCATGATAGCTTAACAAAACTTATAAAGAATTCAACTTATCAGGGGAAATCATTGGCTTGATAGTGGCAATCAAAGAGAGTTGGTGAAGCTTTTGTAATTTTTTGAGACGACATATTGATTGTGACGATCTTGCTCCTCTAATGTTCCAAAACAACATTGTTGTCACTGTCATAGAAATGAGTTAATTAAGTAGGAGCTAATGATTTGGTTAAAATAGTCTTGGGCGTGTCAAAATAATTTTTACGAGGTCATCTTTTTTTGGATTCTTTGGTTGTTCTTGCTTGTGTATCATATATTGATATCTTATCATCATATGCACTACTAAAGTGTTTGAAACTGTGAATCAGCTCATCTTTTGGAAGCTGTGGAAGCTCATGTTGGCTAATATTAAAAGAACTTCTTTGTAATACTTTAGACTTATGATGCTGATCACAAGATAAAAGAGGATATTCATGCGTCAAATTTAGTTTCTAATACCAGCCTATTCCTTGAAGTTCTGGACATATAACGAACTCAGTTTCAGTTTCAGGATTGTTCTGGCTATCAAACAAAGGATCATTAATCACTTCAGTTGTTGGTTTTTGTATGTCAAGTAAATCATCTCCTATTATTAAGACTTGAGGCTGTTGATTGGAAACTAAAGAGAGTTTCTCATATAAGAGATTCTTTTTTGTTTACCAATGTCCTCAATTGAAGTAGAAGCTTCAATAATAGTCAGGTTTATTTCATTATCAAGTTGTGTCTGGACTAGTTTTGACTGACAACATTCTTAGAAGCCACTAATCTTACTAGTTTTGAGATAACTTTTATAGCTTGTTTGATTCAATTACTGGAATAGATAAGGAATTGAATGGTTATTCTTAGGAATAGAATAGATGAGGACTAGAATGGAATGCGTATTACTTTGGTTGGTTTATTGCTGAAAACATGAATAGACCACCTAATTTTTAATGACCCAAAACACCTCTCAATTACATTACGCGCAATCGCATGTTTCATTTTAGAAAATTCCTCTGGAGTTCTTGGCTGGTAACCTTGATTCCATTCATTCAAATGGTACCTTTGACCCCTAAAAGGTGCAAGGAAGCCCTCACAATTTGTATAACCTGTGTTAACTAGGTAATAGTAACCTATATAAAAAACATTATATAAGTTATTCAATTTACATTATCTCATATACAAAATTTCAATCAACCTTCCTATATAATATAGGAAAGCTTACCATTAGGCACTTTTAGTCCATGTCTCCGAGTAATTACATCACGAAGAACTCGACCATTAGCTATTGACCTTTCCCAACAAGGAAGAACATAAACAAATTGCATGTCAAGTGTACACACACCTAACATATTTGTTGCAATGCTTCCCTTACGAGTTCAAAATCTAAGCTTATTTTTAATTGGCATATTAACCCTAATATTTGTTCCATCTAGAGCACCTAAGCAATTCTACAATTCAAATGAAATAAACAATAATGAGGAACCTTAATCACTAAAAAAGTAAAAGGGTGATTATCTACCTTAAACCACATCCACCAATGGTCCGAAAAGTTTGTTAGTATTGGCTCAGGTTTTCTAAACAAAAGTTCTTGCAAATGCATCACTGTAGTTAAAACATTATGAAAATACCGACTAATTGTCTCACCTAACCTTCTAAATTTTTCCTAATAACTTAATTTTTAAAATGATGAGAAATAATATGTAAGAAAATTGCTATTTGTTCATCAATAAGCATGTTTTTTGTTGACTTTAATCCTCCTATACTTTCTAGCATTTCATATAGTTTAAAAAAAGCTTGCCTATTCATTCTAACCATTGAAATGCATGACTCATCATTTTCATGCATAATTCGCCTGATGTAATCTCGATTTGCAAAAAAAATTCGAAAATAACTTCTAACCCTTCGCTTATAACTATATAAAGAAGTCTCTGATGCCAATAAACTCAATAGCGAACTAACAACATTACACAACTGCAACCAAACAGACAAGACAACCACAATCCTTTTTGTTCTTTCAGCATTTCTACGTAAACTCAAACTGAAATAAGCCATGACCGCAAAAAATAAATTTTCTAATGTATTTACATAAATTTGTTCAAACAATAGACAATGTAATAGAAAAACCATGAAATAATTCAAAATAGTTTCAATGTATGATGTAAGAGAACAACCATGAAATAATTTTAATCTTACCAAATCTATTGGAATGGTCCTGTTAAAAAGTTTGTATCATGATAGTAGCTGAGACCAAGACTTGTAACTGATCGCAGTTTTTTGATATGAGTAAGTTTTAATATTTAACCTCGATATTCCACAAGCGTACTAGTTGTTCACGTAGTACCTAAGGTGTCGATCCCACGAGGAGAGTTAATATAATCCTAAAATCTAAGGTCAGAAACTATTAAACAGAAATTTAACAAACGATGAATTTAAACACAAGAACTAAATAAATCAAACAAACCAAATCAAATAACAAAACAATAATTGACAATTAACACTTAAAGAAAACAATCAACGAACAACGATTAACAATTTCAGATTAAAAACGAATAAAAAATAATGGAAATTCATTGATTTATTGAATGATGATAGCACACCCTAGAATTCAACCTAGTGAATTAACCAAAATAGAGAAAGGGAAAATTATCTATCTTTAATGCTAAACTAACCAATTACGATTTATCGAATTAATAGTTCTAGATGATCCTAGGGTCATTTACTCTCTCTCAAGTTATAATTGAACCTTAAAGCATAAACCCTAATCAGATTATAGGAAGTTTTAATCTCTCAATTAAAAATCTATCCAAAACCTAATAAGTTCTTAAGTTCTTTAATAAACAATTGGAAACCTATACATGTTCACTCTACAAAAGATTTACCTACCTGATTTAATTATGAATCTATTAAATTACCTAACTCTTGTTAGCCCAATTTAAACATTTTTTATGGATTTACCCTCTCAGTTTATTATCGAGATATGTAGTGCATAATTAAACCACAAATTAATTCAATAATCATTAAATAAAAAATAATATTCCAAAGGTGAGTATAGAACATCAAGCAACAATTTAATTCTATCATCAAACTATATATCCCAATTGTACTATCAAATAAAACTAAAATACATAGGAAATAGAACTCAAGTGGACGATGGGAGGTTGCAAACTAGTGTATATTGCAAATTAAATAAGTTTGATGATATAGAGTATTTGCAAAATGCATTAAATAAGTTCTTGATATTGACATAGTTCTCAAAATTATCAAAGATCAAATTCAGTAAAAATGGTATGGTAAATTAAAATTAGTCCATAGCTCTATTCAAATGAGAAGATTCACGGTTCAAATATCTCCTACACAAACTATGTCAAGGATAAACAGATGCTACAATTTATTGATTTCAAGAAAAGCAACAAGCTAAAATCACATTAGTCAGTTTAAAGGTTGTCCCAGTTTTAGGACAAAATGTTGGACAAACTTAAAACTAAGAAAGGGCATACCTTGTAGCTGATTGGATGACTTCAAAGCTATAAACACATTTTAAAGTAGCTACAAAAGCATTGAGAGGAAGGATCTAAATGATAATTAAAATATGAGATGTCAAATATGTACTGTCGAAGCATAATTTTAAGTTAGAAAATCAAAAACTAAAACATTCCATTAAAAGAAGATAAATTTGTTTATATCTATTACTTTGTTTATATCCATTGGAAAATCAGGTATCTCATTTGATTTTCAATCCCTTGTTTCAAAAACATAACACTAAATATGACAATATAGGATATTGGAAGACAATAAAAGGATCAGTCGCTGAAATTCACAATTTATTTAAAAAAATTCTTGCAAAGGATACATAAAAATGTTATGATATTTACGATTTAAATATCCATTGTACTTCTCCCCTATGAATTGAACACACATAGAAAATAGGAAATAAAAGAAAATTTATGAATCCTTATCACCGTGAAAGTGTTCTTTGGGAACGTTCATTTTTACTAGCTAAAATGACATTGGCACCATTTAAAAAGTTTTATTCAAGTTACCAACCTTTGGATAGGACTAGTTAACAACTAATAACTCCATCAACAAAACCTAGGAATAGAGTATAGGTATACTTGTAACATATTCTACTCAATAACTATGCACCCAGAAAAAGGGTTATGTTTAACCAATCAGCTAAGTAAATTTATGATTCCCAACCACATGTATGACCATCCATCTTTCTCTTTTTGATGACAAGGAAAACATTTTACTGATTTAGCAAATCAAAATCCAGTAGCAATGTCGTCAATGAATTCCAATATACAATTAGACTTGTATTTTGAATTCAACGAGCGTTGTGCTTGTTATGAAAGTAAAATTTGCAAAAAGAAAAAATCATTTAAGTGAAAAGCAACGAATCCCTTTCCAGTAAAACTATATGAGTTTTTTCTTTCCTTTTTTTCTCTTTACTTGAAAAGATCAAAGTTACGAAGATCAACAAAACCTAATCCCTCACCCAATCGAATCAAAACACAAATATACCTCCATCAATAAAACCCCTTGCCTAATCGAAACCCATCAACAAAAACCCATCACCTAATCGAAACAATAGGAATAACTTACCCAAAAGAGATGACAAATGGTAAAAGGCTGAGTTGACTTAAATAGAGAGTGAAGTTTCTGGAGAAAAGAATCGCAAGGTTGAGAGAGTGAAAATGAAGAAGTGGTGAACGCAGGAGTGAAGGATAAAATGAAGAAGTTTTTGGAGCGAGATGAAAATGAAGAAGAAACGCGGGAATGAAGGATAAAAATGTCCTAAACAAATGGCTTATTCTCGGAATACATAAAGATAGGTGGTGATGGTCTTTACTTATTCCCGAAAGTTAAAGAATATCTAATCTTAGGATCAGTTATTCTGTGTACTTTTTCCTAACAACACAAAGGCTTAACTAATTTTTAAGAATATGCCAGGAATAGAATACTTATTCCATTGAACCAAACATGTAGTTAATTCTAGAAGCTTGACATGACAAATATCTTCAGAGTGGCCAACATTCCAATAATATGGACAGTAGGATGGTATCTCTTCATCTAGAACAATTTTTTGCTAGAAACCTATCAAATCTTCGATTTGTATACATATATGCACAGGGAGTGGCTTCATCAAATTGATATCTACTTACAATCTTGCAATATTGGGTCATTTGAAATTTCTTGTCGTAGAATCTAATCGAAGAGTTTGGCATTATGGGCCACGATTATGGCCTTCACAACAGACAACGTGGACAACCTCTCGAACGAGAATTACAAAGGAACATTTAGGACTATATAAAGAAAGAGAAAGAATCCTAGAGGGAACTCCAATTTCAGCCACTTTGGGTAAACTCCAAGAAGAAAGAAGAAGAAGAGAGAGAAGAGGAGAGAGGAGCACGCTTCGGCTGCTATTGCTTTCCTGTCTACAAGTGACATTTTCTTTCATCTTGTTATTTCTTTTCTTTGAATGTGTAAGATGGATATGATGATGTTGATGGATTTGGGATTAATGATGATGTTCTAACTTTTCTTTAGGGATTTAAACTTGATTCAATGTTAATTTAGTTGTTTTTGAGTTAATTCATTTAGGTATTGTGATTATTTGTTGTAACTTCATGCTTCGATAATAAATCGAGAGAGTAAACCAAATGCAAAATGATTGGGTTGGTTAATGAGAGTTAATTGACCTAATAGATCACGCAAATAATCAAATCGGTAATTATACAGAGAGAGATCTCGTTTGAGGACCCAGTTGTTTAATAGAATACTTAAAATCTGATTAGGTTATGTGCTTATTGTTAATCTAGAGATTACATGTTTGATAACAGGACTTAATTAGGATTTATCAATTAGGGCTTAGTGATTATAACTCGAGAGAGAGTAATCCAACCTCGATAGTCTAGAACCGACACCAAATTAACATAAAAGTGATTAGGTTAGCATTGATGATAGGATAAATCCCTCTCTCATAATTTGGTAATTTTTCTTGTGTGATTTCCCATTGTGAATTTGGCGGTGTTCAATATTCGATTTCATTTGTGTTAATTTTACAAATTAATTTTTTGTCACTCATATTCACATATTTACTTTTCTATTCTTTTTTATTTTCATTTTAATAATTCTTTAGGCCTTAAATAACTTAGAATTAGAATAGTTCAACAACTCCTCGAGGGATTGACATCTCACTTAATAAACCCACGACCTGTGCGCTTGCAGTATATTGAGGGTTTTAAATAGATTAAAACTTGCCTTAACACCTTTCTACGAGTTAAGAGTAAGGCTGCGTACTATTAAACCTCCACAGATCCTGCGTATCATTGGGATTCATACTGGGTGTTGTTATTATAGGGTAGGTTAAGCTAGATTATTTAAGTTAAATTGGGTGGGTTTAATATTTTTAATTTTGTTTATTATATATAATTAGAACTTAAAAATTAGTTTTAAGTTTAATTTAAGTTTAGTTAAAATGTGTGAGTCTCACTGCAACATATAAAAACTTGACTAATAGAAATAATAAATATGATTCACGGCTAGATTGACGTGACATATAACAAATGAAGACACACCTTTATATTTCTATCCTTTTAGGGATTAACCTATATTTCCATTAAAGTATTAAGATTAAAAATACATTTTTTCCTTTTAAATGCCTTAAAATATTAGGGTCTAACATATATTTTAGTATAAATGATAGGATTAAAAATACACTATATATATTTTTAATAGAACAACTTATAGAAAGAGAGTAATTTATTTACTTCTCTTAATTAGACAAAATTTTATGATTTTTTTCGCATTAGTGAAATTAGAGATGTTATGATGTATTTTCTCTTATAAAAACATGCAAAATAATGTCTTGTTAAACACTATGTAGTTTAGAAAGAAAGAAGATTTGTTTAGCATAACTTCAAATAAGAGAGAGAGAGATAGAAAGTGAAAAACAATAGTGGCAAAGAGGCTAATGCAATTCCTCGTTTCCACCATCTTTTCATCAACTATAATTTTGTGTCTACTAGTGGTCATTTTACTTTTCTAGGCCCTGATAGGCATTGGTTTCTCTCTACTCTTATAATAGGAGAGCGTATCCACTTATGTTTCTTTCTTTTAATTAATATGATCCATTTCCATTAAACAAAAAAGAAGAAACAAAACATTCCATAAGCCCTCATCCTTAGTCTCATCTTTTAACACTCCCATATTCCTCCTGTTGGCGATGAGATTGACTTCAACTTCTTCTTTGATTATGTTACTCTCAACTGCATAGGATATCAATTGGTTGATGGGCATATGAATAAATCACATCAGTGAAAATATCTCCAACCTTAGCACTCATCTATAGTCTATGAGGCTCAGCTATACGGTGGTCACAGTGAGCATCTTTTGAGCTATACCATGGAGCCTGCAGATGATGAGGCCACCACCTTTACCATGTCATCGCTTCACACCTAATGCTCATCTTGAAGCAGTATTAGCTTATCACATTATAAAGAGAGCTTGACTCTTTTCAAGACAACATGATGCACGCTTTGATGAGCTATACAATTTTATTAGGTCTCATTTTACCCTTTAACTAGTTGATTTTTTTATGTTTCTAAAAAGGGTAGGAACAAAATTTGTGACATTGGAGGGAAATGTTATAATTTAGAGGGAGTATATGTGATCTTTTTATTCTACACGATGGAAATATTTATATTTCTTTAATAATGTATATTTTTGTTAAATCTTACTCTCAATATTGAATTATGGTTATAATATGATTTATATTTTATACATGAATCAAGGAAGAACTAATTATTATCTTGATATGAGTTATGATTAATTTATCATATTACTTTATAATACCCCAGATATTTTGTCATCATAAAAAAGGGGAGATTATTAAACGAACGGAGGTTTCAATCGAGGTTTTGATGATATCAAAATATAAGCACTACTAAGAAGTTTAATATTGTTCATAAGAAGGAATATAAGAACAAAATCTTAACATATAAAAGGATTATAATAGAAAAGACAATGTTGCAATCTTCAGTGTCAAGATCAAGTAAAAAAAAAACAGAAATCAAGGTTATTTCATGTATTACTTATCATAAGCTCATCTTGATTGTCTTTGATAATCTAAATGGCTCACGATTCAGAAACATTTCATTTCGTTTTATAACATAAATCTTTACATTCATTAATGGGTATTGAAGCTCTTTTTTTTTAATATAAGGGCATCTTGATATTTCAAATAATCCTTAAGGAACATTTTGGGAAGTTTTTAAATCATATTTGGATTAAACAAAATGATTTTGGGCATTTGAAGCTGCTAAATTTATGTTTTTAGGGTGATTGGTCGACCTATATAAGTTAGTGATTGACTACTATAGGTTAAATTTGTTAAATTTGTTGTATCGTCAATTTATAACAACATTAGTTGATGTATTGGTTAACCAAAGTGCCATATTGGTTAACAAATAAGTGTACTAGTCACTAGTATTCCAACTGCTAGTAAATTTAAAGCTTTTAATGCATATCGGTGAACCAGTATATGTGTTGAATATAACCGTTATAATGGCTAGTGTTTGGCTCCAATGGTTATTTTAGGTCTCAAAACACTATAAATAGGTTTTTCTCGTTGATTTTAACATTAAAAAGCTTTTAAGTGTCCTATACACATATTTCTAAGTATTTTTCAATCATTTGGGCATTCATTGTCTCATATTGATTATGTGAGTATTTTTATAAGACCATTATTTTGATTGTAAGGTCTTAGTTAATCCATAAACATGAGACACTCTAGCAACCAATGTCGACAATGTTAAAGTACCAAACTATCTCTAATTCTCAGATTTAGCATTATTATCACCCCAATAATAAACTCTACGATTGTTTCTTAAAATCCTATAAGCAAGACCACTTCCATACAAGATTACACTAAACATAAACTCCAACCCAGGTGAAGGATTGACCTCTCTTTTATCCTCTCCAACACTTAACAACTTCAAAGTTGACTTGTAGCACCCCACTCCCACAAGACACATACCCGACATCTATGGTGATATCCGAGTACGTATCCCGTAAGAGTGACA
>JAOTAW010000008.1:21110347-21125382 GCA_025629945.1 Erythroxylum savannarum | reverse complement strand
AATACTGATTAAGGTTGGATGCCGCGGTATAACCCGCAAACACATGCCGGGGTATAACCCCCCCAAACACCTACGGGTGGGATGTGGGGTCTAACACTATTACACAAAAGTCTTTATAGGAAGATCTTTGTTAAATTCTATCCCTTATGATACAAAGGTGGAAATATAGATTTGTGATAATTTATAATAGAGTTTTATTTCCAATCACTAAATTTTTGCCTCATACAACCACAATTCAATGAGAAACAATAAGTACCATTGGATTAGCTCAAGAGCTAGACAATATACTAATCAATCTTATAAGTTGGCTCTTCGTAGTAGCTTGGGAGTTTAAGCTTAGCATAAATTAGTTTGGGATAAATGATTTCTTGTGAAAACCTTTCTCCATATATGGTTAGTTGTCAAAACGAAATTAAATACTATAAACAAATTACAATAGCTATTTCCTTTACAAAAGCTAAACTGAAACAATTCTAGGCTTATTTTTCATGTTTAGATTTTATAAGGAGATCGGGGCTTACCTGAAAAGTTTTTTCAACATTCAGAAGGTCGAGGATAGGCTTCAATAAGTGATTGGGTGGTTTTTAAACTACTCTTTACCTAAGCATGAAAGATCACTATCCCTTATTGTCTTCAGGTCTTGCCTATACAAGCTGTGGGAAGAGAAAAATGCAAGATGCAATAGTGGTGTGAGAAAATTGAAGGCTTATATGAAAGTTGAGATAATCCATTAGATGTGGGAACAGGTATTGTTAAGTTCAATTACTATTAATTGTAATAGTGAGATAGCTGAAGTATGGAGAATTGATGAAACATTATCATACAAAGGATCCAATACTTATGGTAGCATGCAAGGTATCAAAAGTAAACATACAAAGAGTTATGTCTACTAAAAGTTTTTGTTATTTATTATCAACCAAGTATTCTTCTTACTTTTCCAAACCTAAAAAACAGACAGAATTCTAGCATTCTTTATATATGAAGCTATAATTTAATAGATAAAATCAAGCAAGTAAAAGCTTTTATTTTTTATTCTTAAAGGTTGTGAACTTCTTTTCCTAAAGAAGGATGATCAATAGCTAGTCCGAGAGGATGATTGTTTTTTATTTTATCATATTTCCTTTTTAAACATAGATTCGAGACAATGTGTTTGACCGTGAAGTAAAATTCATAATAATTAGCCCAGGACAATGTGTGATATTCTGAATTCTCATTGCTAATGGATCTGGCCGAAAAAAGAATGTTTGGCTTTGAGTGTGGTTTGAACTATTAATTTACATTATTGTTATAAATAGAATCTATTTAGATAAAATTAGATAAAATAAATTATAAATAGAATAAATAGTTATAATAATATTTGGTAGATAGGGATCTTATCAAAACTTCTAGTTATTCTTTGCATGATAGGGAAATCTCATCTCATAAGGGCCCATTTATAGGTCAAGGTCTAATGTGGGCGATATATATCTTTACAACACATGGTTTCATAAAAGCATATGATTTTCCCAACGGATGTAAGTTACTCTAGGAATAATAAGTTGATAGGCGAATTGGACTTAATTGTCAACTCATATATATTTCTACTATTTATATTTTTATTATTATTTATCTAAAAAATATTCACACGAACTACCACTACAACATAATAGACTATTAGCTACATTTTTTTGGCTATAAATTTTAAATTGTCGACAAATGTCAACTTTTGGCAATGATTTAACATTTCGTCACCCAAAATCGATTTTGGTGACGTTAATTAAAATCGTTACTAAAGGAGATTATTTGCTAACCATTTCTGGAGTTGTCACTAAAGTGCCTAATTTTGCGACGGTTTAGTCATGTCATTGCCAAAGGTCGAGCATTTGGCGACGAGAATTTAAAACGTTGTGAAAGATTCGAACTTTTTACGACAATTTATATTTCATCACCAAATGTAAACTTTTGGTGACTAAACGTTGAAATCGTTGCAAAAAGTCTAGATTAAAGAATTATGTATTAATAATATTATAATTGAAAAATCATATACAAATTATAATTGAAAAAATAAATTGATATTTGTAAATGATTTTTCATATTTTGACTTATTTTTTCCTTATAAATTTGTTCAAATATATAGTTAATGCATTAAAACTCTATAAATAATCTTTTTGAATATAAGAAAAAAAACATACCTAAAATTTTACATATTAATAACATAAAAAACAATTTAAGTTGACTATTGTTTGTAATCATTAATATTTATTAAAAATAAAATAATAATACATAAAAATATTGAAAATTGTAAGCAATATAAGATAATGATGTATGCATGTAAGTAGTATAAGATTTTAATTAGAAGTTTAACAGTTCTTACAGACATACAACAATAACAATAACATTAACACCCAGTATGAATCCTGCTGATATGTGGGGTCTAGGGAGGTTCAATAGTACGCATCCTTATCTCTAAATCGTAGAGAGACTATTTCCAAAATTCTTACAAACATAACAATAAATAAAGTTTCACACTTATTCCATCGGAAAGGAAACTAACTAATTATTATTTTTTGGATTCTAAGTGACATGAGAGTCGATAAAGATAAATGAGTTTGCTATGTTTGAATTTCCAAGCCTTGCACATTCAAAGAAATCAATTGAAAATGTCAAAGATCTTCCCTCAGGTGTTGGGTTATTGACACCTTTCTTCCAACAACTTCTTAGTTATAACTAAACATGCAGAGGAAACAGTGAACGAATCGCCAGATGTAGTATGGATCACTGAATTTGATGAACGGCAAGTACGATGCGTTTCACCTAAGGCACAATTAGTATAGATCTTAAATAGCTAGTTAAGTCAAACCGTATTACAAAGCCAAATTCGAACACATGTATACCTGATCGAACAGATATAGTAATTGGAATCAAAGATTGTTCAAAAACAACCGATTGCCCTAATTATATACCAGCCATATAGACATTGGCACTGTTTCCATTTTCATTTATGTTCTCTTGAAGATTGGAGTAAGCTTTACACAAGACATAGTATGTACCATCAAATGTTCATATGATAGCTTACTATGATGCAAATAAGATAAAATAATTAAGGAAGAGAGGTAATCCAGATGATACTAAAAACATTGAAGAAGAAGATCAGCCATATAATGCAAGTGGTGATTAGTGTACGATGATAAAATTTCTTCTGCATTGATTTGTTCTGCACTAGGTAGAATTTTCCCGTATTCCTCCCAGCAAAGCTTATTTTTGCTATAAAAAACTAGTTTCCATGTCATCATTCTCAATGAATTGATGGTAACAGTTTAATTATGAAAAGTCAATTTATCATAAAATTACTATGTTTAATAAAATTCGTTTGGTAATTAAATAAAATACCACAAATTATAAGCATAGAATGAACTTATGCAAAAGACACTTTCTACATTTCATGTCAATGTGATTTGTTATGCTAGTTTGTCAATGATAAGTCCAGGTACTACATTTCAGTAGTGGTACGGATTTGGTGTAAAAGGAATCATATTGCAAATGTTTTAGATAAACATATGTTGCAAATTATGCCTTGAATCTCTAATAGACCTTCCATCAAATCCTGAAACAACAATCAGAGGTTGGGAAAAAATGTCTACCCATCATCATCCAATACAGAAACACAATTCACCATCTTCCAAACACAAATATAAAGGGAAACCCATACACCATTTACATAACACAAAGCCCATTACACAAAAAAATATAGCAAAATAAGGAGGGTTCTTGGTAACAGAAAAAAAAGAACAATAAATACCAAGACAACACATGATGAAAAGAAGATCATTGAAACACTTCTTATTTTTTTTTCGAATTCAGAAAAAAATCAAATTAGTAATCAAATAAATACAATAAGGTACACAGAAAATGCCGAAAAGGCTCAACCAGTGAAGCCTCAAGGCAAACCACAATAAAACTAAGGGACACCGCAACATAATAAGAAATAATCCGAAACCCAAACAACTGCTACAAGAAGAAACCCAAGAAAACAGATCCAAAGGAAGTCCAAGCATACAAGGTCCAAGGAGAATCCTAGCTGAAAAAATCCAACCAGTAGCTAGCTTGCCTAGGAGAGACTAACATAAAGAGACTGCAAATCCATAGCCCTGAATTGGCCAAGATGAATTCTTCCATCAATGATGACCGGAGCAGCACCTCTAAGGGTTGGCAGGGCAAGCTTGAATAGGCCGAAGAAACCTCGAAAGCAGAGTGCAATAGAACTGTAAAAAGAAAGAGAGACATAACATAAAAAATAAAACTACCTCCTCTCGATGTTTAGGCTGAGAAGTTCCCTAACGTGGGAGATTACTCCTAAGCGCACACGCTCCTCAACCAAGGATTCATTCTTAAAGGTTCTGGCATTACGTTCAGTCCATAGGTGGTAGATAGTTGTGGAGAGCAGAAGAGGGAAGAGAATAGTGACAGAAGCTCTGGAACTGGGAACAGATAGACACCAGAACATAATAGTTGAAAGGGAAGGGAGATTGAAGATGGGCAAGTTAAAATGGGAAAGGCAGTGGTCCCAGATTGCTTTTGAAAAAGGGCATTCAAAAAAAAAGTGGTCTATGGATTCATTTGCTGAAAGACACAAGGAAAAATGGTTAGGAGTGTAGAGGAAAGTAAGCTTATCCCGGGTAGGGAGCCTCTGCAGGAATGCAAGCCATAAGGTAAAGGAGCAATGGGGTTTACTATATTTGGACCAGACTAGTTTGTACCAAGGAACGACCAGTAAAGGAGTACACAAGAACTGGTAGGCTGACACATTAGTATAACACTTGGTAGGACTTGCTAACCATTCCAAATAGTCAGGTAAGGAACTGTTGGGATAAAAGGATGGAGGAACCAGACGGCGAAGAAAGTCCAGGGATACCGTACTCCAGCTCCAAGTACCATTACATATTACTTCTGAAACACGTGCTATGAGGGGAAGCTCCGATCCATTAATCTCCCTTGGAGAAGACAAGGACTGCAGTATACCACTAGGGTGCTAAGGATCCTGCCAGAAAAGGGTAGACCTCCCATCTCCAATCCTAAATCTAAATTGAGAACACAACTTGTCCCGAACTGATAAAATCTTTCTCCAACTCCAAGAACTATTATAGGAAGGCTTAGCACTCCAAAAATTATGCCTACGCAGAACTATTGTATGAACCCACTTCACCTAAAGAGCTTCCTTATCTGTAAACAAATACCAAATCCAGTTGCCTAACAGGACTTGATTCCAAGTGGTCAAGTGTTTAACGCCTAGGCCTCCTTTCTTTTTGGGATGACAAATGTCACTCCACTTTACCCTAGCCTGAGAATGAGAGTCTACCTTACCAGCCCACAAAAAATTCCTAAGCTTAGCCTCAATGTCCTTCAGAATAGAGGAGGGAAGGATAAGATGAGAGGACCAGTAGAGAAGCACAATCCCTGTTTTCTATTCTAGCAATTAGAGAAGCACAATCCCTCCTCGAAAGACAACCTGTAATGAGAGGAACTCTAAGATACCTAAAGGGGAGAGAACCTTGCTGAAGACCCGACACTAGGTGCATCCGACGGCTCAAATGACTAACATCCGGGGATAAGTAAAACTGACTTTTAGAAGTATTCATTTACATTCCTGAATACGTAGAGAAGGTGTGCAAAGAATCAAGCAGTAATTGAGCTGAAGTCAAATCCCCATGACTGAACATTAGAAGATCATCTGCAAATAGAAGATGGTTGAGCTTAAGGCCCTGACACCGCCAATGATATTGGAACTGAGGGGAATTATCTGTATTCATTCTTAAATTCCTAGAGAACACTTCCATACAGATAATAAAAAGGAAAGGCGATATAGGATCACCCTGACGCAAACCAGATTGGCCTTTGATGAAATGAGTAGGAGAACCATTAACCAAAATGGAATAGGAGGGGGAAGTGATACATTCACTAACCCAACCAATGAACCTCCTCGGAAAACCAACTGCTTCTAGGGTGATAATCAGAAACTCCCAATGAATAGAGTCATAAGCCTTTTGAAGATCCACTTTGAAAGCACAACACTTGTGAGAATTGGAAAGGTGATAGTTCTTAAAGATTTCTTGTGCTAAAAGAATATTATCCCCAATTTGCCGATTCTTGATAAAAGCACTCTGATTGGGGCTGACTATAAGAGGAAGGATGGGACTTAACCTATTAGCCAAAATTTTAGCAATTACCTTATAAAGCATATTACAACAAGAAATAGGTCTAAAGTCCTGGACGGTAGAAGGGTGACCAGTTTTAGGAATAAGGGAAATGAAAGTAGAATTAAGCTCTTTAAGGAGTTTGCCCTGATTGAAAAAACTTTGAATAGCTTCAGTAAATTCTGCCCCAATAATGTGCCAGGCCTTTCTATAGAAGTTCCCATTGAAGCCATCAGGGCCAGGAGCCTTATTAGCATTAAGGGAATGGAAGGCCTCGCTAATCTCTAGAGGAGAAACTTCAGCTATAAGAGCTTGAGCAGGAGCGTCCGCTAGGGGATGAGGAAAGAGTGGAGCTACAAACTCCTTGGCTGAGTGGAGATTTTTCTTTGAACTTATAGAGGCTTTGAAATAATCAAAGAAATGGGATTGGATTTCAGGAAGACCTACAACCCGTCTACCAGGGCTTACCTCAAGGGAATGAATGGACTTACGGTTCCTATGGGCAAGGAGAGAATTGTGGAAGAACTGAGTATTGCGATCTCCTTCCTTAAGCCATTTGATTCTAGAGGATTGACGATAAAAAGATTCCTGATCCGCTAGAGATCGATAGAGATTACTAATGGCCTCGGACTCCCTAGCTAGCAAAGGAGAAGAACTAGGAGAGACTTTCAGAATGTCCTGAATGGAATTCAAATGAACTTGGCAAGGTTCAACTCTAGCATTAATGTCCCCTATCTGAGTAGAGTTCATAATTTTAAGCGCTTGCTTGTCTTTTTTAAGCTTCGTAACAACCCTAAACATTGGAGTACCACTAACGGGGAAGGCCCAAGCTTCTGCAACAATCTGGAGGAAAGAGGGCTGATCAGCTAAGAAGTTAAAGAAACGAAAGGGGGAAGCATGTTTGGGCTGAAGGCCAACCGACTTCACGACTAAAGGAGAGTGATCAGAAATAAGAGGGTTTGGTATGACACAATGGGAGGTAGGAAACTTAAAGCTCCAAGAAGAATTAATAAGAGATCTATCAAGCTTCTTAGCAGTGAAGGAGTTGCCTAACTGCTTATTGGACCATGTAAACCGGGAACCACTAGTATTCAAGTCAAACAACCCAAGAGAACTAACAAACTGCCTAAAATCATGTTGACCACTCAAGCCAGTCAGACAAGGAGGAGAAGATTCCTGGGGATGGAGGATAGCATTGAAGTCTCCTGCTATCATCCACAGAAGGGAACCAACCGATTGAGCTAAAGCTGATAGATCAGTCTAAAGGTGTTGCCTATGAGTTGGATTATTAGCACCATAAACACAAGTGAGCAGGAAGGGATCTGAGCTATGCTTAGGATGAATTTGCACATGACTAAACTGATCTGATTGACTGAGAACAGAGCACTCTAGAATTCCTGGGTTCCAGGCTAACAAAATCCTGACATTAGGAGATTGATCTAAGTTGCTAAAGGTGACCCATCTAGGAAATAAGGACAAACTGACACTATACAAAAACTCTGGTGATCTAATTCTAGTTTCAACTAAACAGACAAAAGCAGCAGAGGATTTTCGAAGCCAAGCTCTAATAGCTAGCTGTTTATTGGGGTGGTTAAGACCCCTCACATTCCAAAAAACTAACTCCATTCCACCAAACCAGCTAAGCCACAAACTAACTACTTCAACTTCTTCCTAGCTTTCCTAGTTCTACGAACAATGCAATCCCCCTCTGCCCAACCCACAGCCCCAGGACTAGCAGGTCTTAATTCAGTGGAAGGAGAGGGAGGTATACCTGTCGGAATATCTGCCAGGGTTGATGGCTCCCCTCTGTCGCCACAAAGATCTTTAGAAGGTGGGGAAGATTGGTCACTCTTGGGAAGAATCGGTACTTTACTGTCCATGTTGACCTCTGGATCCTGCTGTACCTCAGCGTTGGATTGCTGGAGAAGGCCTACCACTGAGTCCTTCGGGGGCTCCTGAGAAGGAGCAGGAGAAAGACCATCTGTAGGACCTGGCAGGTCCTCTGCCACATGGACCTCGGTTACCCGCTCAGCCTCAACTCTAACCTGTTAAAGAGAACCAGCCACAGAATCCTGCGGAATCTCCTGAAAAGAAGTAGGAGCAGGAGTTGACCGCTCCGCAGGAGCTGCTGACCCAGAAGCCTGACTCTGCTCTAGTTCCTGATGAAGGCCAGTTGCAAACATCCTACCTGTGGGAGCCCAAACCTTGCGTTGCTCACTCGCTGGGGGCTTCCATTCATACTCGACAGTATAAGTGAAGGCTATGATTAGTAAATTCATTTCAATTATCACTACGAATGGTCTTAACTAGTTTTCCAAATTGTCAAACTGTCATAGCCATAAAGGAAACCAGCCTAGTGTAAACTCCTGATTTGGTTTACATTAAATAAACCCAAGTAGTTCTGGTTTAATCATCTACAATACTTAAAAAATAATGAGCCCCAAATAAAGATGGAGTTTGATATGGCCCCTAAACATCACAATGAATTAACTCAAAAAGCTCATGTGTTTTGATAGCACTAACAGGAAAAGAAGGTCAAGCCTGTTTAGCTCGATGACAAGAGTCACAACATTTATTAAAAGACTTAAAAGAAAATGAACATAAATCCTTGAGAAGAGATAACCTATTGAAAGATAAGTGTCCAAGACATTGATGCCATGGACTAATATGCAAATCAGAAGTAATACTAGTTGTTGCTACAGGAATTTTGAGTGCCTGAAAGTAATAAAGACCATCGCGTAATTCACCCATTCTAATCAGCTTCCTCTTAGGTAGATCCTGTAAAACACGTAAGGAAGGAAAAAAATGAGCAACAAAATTTCACGTTTTAGTTAATTTACTGACAGAAATAAGATTGCAAGAAAATGATGGTATATGAAGGATATCTTTTAAAGTAACGAGAGAGGTAAAGGAAACATCTCCATATGAATTTGCTGAAGGATCCATATTGGATATTAATTGGCATGAAATGAGGAATAGTATGTGTGAAGGAATGAAGTTTTCTTGAAATGTCATATGGTCAGACGCACCTGAATCCAAGACCCATTCATTTTCATTATTGGGTAGAAAAATTGCATTACCCGCAAAGTTGGCTGTACCCACAAAGTTAGCTATAGAGGCATGACTTTTGTTAAGGTTGAGCATAGATATGAGTTGGGCATAATGTTCATTCATCAATCTAACAATTGGAATGGTATTGTTACCCTTAGTTTTCTCCATGTGTTGCGTATCGTTAGCTTTTTTTTAGCTTTGATGATTTCTTCCCTTTGTCCCACCATTTTGGATAGCCATGTAGTTCAAAATAAGTTTTTTTGGTGTGCTTGGTCTTTTTACAATGTTCGCAAAATAGCTTGGAGAGGTCACAGTTACTTGTAGATTTCCATTTTTGTTGGATTTGCTAAAACTATTTGTCAAGAATGTTGCCGCATCAATAGAAGGCAATCGCGAGTCCACTATTAATTGTTGTCACTTTTCTTAGGCTACCTGTGCATAAACATGAGATAAAGAAGGAAAGAGATCTAGATTCAAGATTTGAGAATGGGCAGTTTTGTATTTTTCATTTAAACCCATTAAAAATTGGTGCACTTTTTCTTTTTCTCTTTCTACAACAAGTGCCTTTGCTAAACCATAAGTACATGGTGGGTTTTATGAATAAGTGTTGAGTTCATCCCAAATGCCCTTTAACTTGGTGTAATATATTGAGATAGTCATTAAATTTTGCAAGGTACTCATCATCTCAGTTTTCAATTGATGAATTTGGGAACCATTACCTTGTGAAAACTGTTCATCTAAATCTCTTCATAACTCTTGTGCTATCACAAAAAATGCCACCCTATCATGTAGCGTAGGTTGAAGAGAATTGAAAGGACCATTGAATTGTATTTGATCTATGTAGACTCTTCTTTTGAACCAGATGGTGGACGAGTAATAAATGCATCTACAAAGACAAATTTGTTTTTGTCTTAGAGCACATTAGTCATAGCACAACACCATATGGGATAATTTTCTTCTTTTAGGAGACAAGTTACTAACGCTGTCCCTGGGTTCTCAAAAGCATGAAGGATGTATGGAGTTGAGGTATCAAGGTTAATTTGGGTAGTACTTGATTGATTGTTACTGATACTCGAATAAGTGTGTTTGGCCATGGAAAATTTAGGATTGTAATTGCTTTGATACCATGCCAAAATATAAAATGAGAGTTGTTTTACTTTTATCTTTCATTACTGATAAATGATATTCTTATATAAAAGAAGGAGCTTGAATTAGCTCTTAAATCAAGGAAACTAAAATAGGATACAAATCAATACAGATTAAGCCTTAAATTAAGGACGTTAAATATGGAAAATGAATATTAACAATTGACTATTGCTAATAGTAACCCTACATGAAGATTCGATGCATTCTCCACATACCTAATCATAGAGAAAAAGTCCAATTAGAAGTAATCATAGAGCAAAACCACGAAGCAATAAACCAAATAATGAAAGAAGTAATAGTGAGCTACCATTATTGATTTCTCATTAGATTATGATGCAGTTTTAGGAGAAAAGCTACACAAGATGCAGTCTTAGGAGAAAAGCTAAAAAGGATTGCCTCAAGTGGTGTAATTTAAAGAGAAGAGTATTACTAGAAAGTATATTACTATTTTCTTTATTTATAATAGTGAAAAGAATGTTCAAATTTCTTTTAGTGTTACATTAAAAACTTACTCCAAAAACTAAAGATGCCATCAATGGCTCAAAGTAAAAGAAAATGATAATGGTTTTGCAATGAATAAAAAAAATATGGAGTTTGATGATCTTGTCTAGGATTATGTTTAGTGATGCCATTGGAATCTATTTGTACAGGTAATGGAATGAAGATTTATGGATGAATCACCTTTAAATGCTAGCTATGGATAGACAACATAATGAAAGAATTATATAAGTAACTATTTTTGATGTTGAATATATGAACATTGTTACCTATATGAATGAAGTTATGGTTTATTTAAAATAATGAAATATTGCAATGTTAATGATGAATTTAACATAATGAATGAATTATATAAGTAGCAATTTTTGATGTTAAATGTATGAAAGTTATTGCCTATACTAATGAAAATGAAGTTATGATTTATTTACAAGGATGAAATATTGAAATGTTAATGATGAATTTAGTTATTTTGTTACGCATATTTTAGATGTAATGGAAAATTTGTATGCTTCTATATAATTAGTTATTCTAATTCAACAAATATATAAACTTGTTTCCAATTCCACCATTTATTTCAAATATAGTTCCCTAAAAGTTATTATAAATATAATAAATAAGGTTTTTGGATTAAAAAAGTGACGTTACATATGGCTTTATTCACGTATTACATAAATAAAGGAGAAATTGTATGCTACAATGTTAATGGCTTTGCCTAGATAAAAGATTGCATATAGGTGAGAGTATGATGTCATAAATTTAAAAGAAAGCCTATAGACCACATGCTCTATATAATGTTCAACTAGAAAAAAAAGTTGTTTTTATCACAGGTGGTCACCATAGTCCAACCTTAAATGGAAAGCATAAATATAACCAACTTGATATGTTCTTAAACTTTTTGAATTTCCAAATCTTCCAACTTGATTATTGATTGCCTCTCTCTCTCTCTCTCTCTCTCTCTCTCTTTTTCCCTAGTTTCTTGAATTGATGCCTTACTCTTATCCTGAGATGCACTGACTACTACACTTTCTTGGAAGGTATGTGCATTAACGTACGAAACATTAAAGACGGAATCATATGTATTCATGAAATTTAAACAAGAAAGCTTACCATTATTAAAGATTAAGAGTAGCTCTTGTCAAGTGACCCTAGGAATGGCATATTATATATTCTAAAATTATGTCCAATAATTTGCATTTCTTGCAATTGATAAGTCCTCCAATTATTATTGACAAAGAACCTTTCTTACCTTTACTAGTTTCTCTTTTTCTTTGGTCTTCCTACTTTTTTCTTATAGGTCGAAAGTTTTATAATGTGCCCACCTTATTTCCCATGCATTAGGTAAAACTATTCACCCGGAACTAGATTTGTGCTTTTCCAATAACACGTTAAATAAATCTCCTTAGTGTAGTACTCATATACATATTCTTATAGATCTCCTTTATCTAAAATGAATAATAAGATAATATAGAAATAAGGTATAACTTCTAAACCTATAGGGCTATAAAGGGATAATAGTCAAGTCTTATTTGCCAAAAATGGAATATTTATTTTCAAGGTTAACTATATAGCGGTCATTTATGTAGTGTTCAACTTGAAAATTTTCCACTCCCTGCAAATAATTAATAGTCTAATTTTTGTTCTTCTCCAACTTGGAAAGAATAATGGAACATATGTTGCAATTATATACAACAATATTTATCTTCTTCTTTTGGAATCTCTTCATAATTGGCCTTCTTATGACCTTTAAGCAAGTCAAAATCAATTTTGCCTTTTATTTTTCAAGTATAATTAAAACACTACAACGTTATGTTATAGTAACTCAGTCTTGCATCTTTTATCAAAAGCGTGTATAGATAGACAGACACATACATAGGCACACATGCACACACACACACACAGAGACACACACACATATATACATACATACCATCTTTTTTTAGGTATGGATTTGGAACTAGTCATGTATCTCCCTGTTCATAATCTTCAACTTACTCATTTGCCTTTCGTATCCTTCTCAGTTAAAATCAGGAGCTATAATCCATATTTGTTCTTTGATAATAATAAAGACTTTATGTTGTCTATGTAAGTTTTCCATATATCCTTAAAATAATAACAATAATCAAAATGGATGAACTCATGTTTAAATTAATCCTATAGGAATTGCATCATATGAATAAAAGAAATTCAACATTAAATTAGGTAAAATTTTAAATCAAAACAAAACTTAGTATTTTAATATTTTACTTTTTGTTTATCATTCATAAGAGTCTATGAGTAACTACTGCTGACGTTATTAAGTAGACATCTAAGAAACCATTTCCAATTTTCTTTGTTCTCAACTCTAATAACAGCCTAAGCCAAAGGATATATGTTATTATTCGGATCCCTTTCAATTGCTACCACTAGTTGTTTACCATATCTGGTTTTCAAATGACACATATCAATGCATATAATAGGCCTAGAAGAATTAGCTAACCCAAAATTTACTTATTCTAGACAATAAATCAAATATACCTTTATGAGATTTGATATAAAGTGAGTTACACTTGTTTCTTCCTATTATAGCTAATAAGTATCCTCTTAATTTCTCACATTATGCTCCTTCATCATTAAGCAGTAAAAGTAAGGCATGTCTCTTAACTCAATATGCTTTAATGTATGAAATATATAGTTAATAATCCCTAAAAACAATCCTTTTTAACCTGGAAATATAATAACTATATTCTTCTCTGGCTTGGACAGAATGTCAGAATATATATTGTAATTGTACATATCAATCCTAAGCTTCTTCTGATGGAATCTCTTTGATTGCCCTTCTTATGATCTTTAAGCAAGTCAATGAATTAAAACACTCCACAATATTATTTTTATAGTTACTCACTCTTGCATCTTCTATTAAAAGAAAATATATACCATCTTTTTTCAAAAATGGATTTGTAACTAGTTATATGTCCCCTAATTCATACTCTTCAACTTATTCATTTGCCTTTCATAACCTTCTTAGGTAAAATCAGGAGCTATAATCCATATTTGATCTTTGATGATAATATCTTTACATTGTTTATGTACGTTTTTCTATAAATGCCTAAAACGATAACAATGATCAAAGTGGGCATACTCTTATTTAAACAATTCTTGTGGAACCTACATAATATGAATAAAAGAAACTCAACTTTAAATTAGGTGAAATTTTAAATTGAAACAAAACTTATAGTATTTTAATATTTTACTTTTTGTCTATCATTCATGAGAACCTATAAGTAACTACTGCCAATGTCATTAAGTAGACATCTAAGGATCCATTTTCAATTTTCTTTGTCCTCAACTCTAACTACAGCCCAAGCTAGTGTTACTTATTATAGATAATAAAACCAAATATACCTTCATGACATCTGATATCAAGTGAGTTGCCCTTGCTTCTTTTAATTATAGCTAAGAAGTATCCTCTTAATTTCTTACATTATGCTCCTTCATCATCAAAAAGTAAAAGCAAGGCATCTCTTAGCTCAATATGCTTTAATGTATGAAATATCTTATTAATAAACCATTAAAACAACCCTTTTTAAGGTAAAAATTTATTAACTATGATTATCTCTAAAGTGTGCCACATGCTTATTAGCAGTCTACTGGTAATTAATCTTTTTCTACTACAAGTATAGGTTCCATAGAATGTATTAATCTAAAGTATTCATTTTGCTTTAGGCCTACATGTATTCTCCACCCACATTTCTTCTTTCACTTGATAGTAACTCTTAACCTATTATTTCAATATACACACAGTCAAATCCATTTAGGATATATATGTTCTTTAAAGCCTTTTTAGAAGTGTTAACATAATAAAAAATCATTCCTTTCTTTATATAATTTTGGAATCCAAATTACTTAAAGCACTAAATCAAGGTTATTTTGATTTCTTCCTCTCATCATCTAAGCATCCATCTAGGCTAATAATGTCTTTATTGTCAAATTTAATCTTATATCTCCTAAATCAATATTCTTTGTATATGCAAAACTCAGTCATATTAGTTAATTCTTCTTCTATACCACATTAACAAATTTTCTTTGTAATTTATACACTTGAATATCCTAACTTACTAAAATATACTAATAACTATTCATCATATATTAGGTCTTCTAAATCATTAAGGATTATGTACTATCAACTATATC
>JAOTAW010000008.1:21082687-21099644 GCA_025629945.1 Erythroxylum savannarum | reverse complement strand
AATAATAAATGTTGTTTTGTTATTTTAAGAAGGGAAAAACGTGATTTGAGGGAGAAAAAGAAGAGAAGAAAAAAAATAGAAGAGTGAAAGAAGAGAGCTTCGGTGGAGAGGAGAGAAAGAAGGAAAGATAGTTAGGGTTTCATCATTTATTGATTTTAAGAGAGATTTTGAGATTGTTCAAGAAGGAATAAAGGTAGAGGAAGAGAAGAGCTTCCATTTAAGCCAAAGATCTCTTCATTTGGTGAAGAATCAAGGTAAGATCATTTTGGATCTTTTGAATTTTTGGAAGGAATTTAGTTCAGGAAGTTTAAAAAACGCATGGGTTTAAGTATTCTAAAACTAATTTTAGTGATTGTGCTTTGTGGGATTTTCATTTTTAAAAACCCTATTGAGTGGGATTTTTGTTATTGTATAAGGGGACTAACAGAGGCAAGATGAACAAGAGGAGAGGCACATTTTGAACAAGTCTTTAAGCAAAGAAATCAAGGTGGGTACATGTTTATAATAGAGGAAATAAACCACTAATGTTTTCTTTGAATCAAAGAAGTTTAATGCTTTCAATCGCATCATAAATGTGCATTTATTTCCCTTTTAAATGTTTTGAGAAAGTGTTGTATGATTGGCATATGAATTGTGTGATTTATTTATGAATTGAAAAATGGAAATGATTTTTGAAAGGATATCAAGTTCGAAAATGTGCCATTTTGGGCAACAAGTTTACAATTCATAAATTACATGTTATGTGGGTTTGTGGTGGTCCCCTAAGTTAAGTCAAGTGCACTTTGACAAAAGACTTCTCCCGCCTGCCTGCTAGTGGCAGGGAGCTCCTTCAGGGACTCCCATAAGTTCACGACTATACAAGACCATTATGTGAAAATGTGTAGTACATTCTGTTTTTGGATCCACCCGAACCATTCTGATGTGCTTATGTGCTTATGATATGTGAACAAGTTTGATGCATTTATGTTTTGTAGTTTGTAAATTTGACTACATGATGAGAATTTGAGAAACAAGTGCTTTATGGATTTCAATAAGGGTTTTCTATGACAAGTAAATGTTTTCAAAGGTTTTTGCTTATTTTTCCGTTATAAACTATTACCCGCGAGCTTTCAAGCTCACCCCCTTTTGTCCCATCCTCAGGTGATAGCTAAGAGATCAAGTGATCAAGAGCCTAAGAGAATTACTTTAGACGCATTTCAAGTTTATTTGTTCAAGAATCTTTTGTAATTTGAGATTTGAGATGATGATGTAATATGGCTTGGAATGCCATAAAAGATGTGTAAAACTTTATTCTTTTGATGTTAATGAAATATGAATTGTGTATGGATGATGTTAAGTTGGAATTTGGTATATTTGAAGAAGCTATCAACTTGAGTTGATGAACTTTGAACATGAATAGTTGATATATATATATATATATATAAGTGAGATGTTATGGAAAAGAAAGGTAGGAATTATAAACGATGAGATATCATTGAATGGGATGAGTCAGATGAGTTGAGATTTGAGAGTTTAATGAAGTCAATTTGGTAGTTGAATGGTTATGCTCAGGACATCCCACGTTTGTACGATACAAATTTCAAGTTTTCTATAGGGGCAAAATTTATGTTCTGACTTCAGGAGAAAAATTATATTGATCTAGGCTAAATTAGACAAAGTTGTCTTCTAGAAAGTTGTAGCCTATTTTTCTAGCTTTCCAATGGTATATAGTATAAAATTTTTGGACATCGGAGTTGAAAGTTATGATCCTTATAAGTAGAGATGCTCAGAAGAGTAGTTTGTATCTTCTATGGTTGACCTTCTGTATCTCCTATGGTTGACCTTTTGTATCTTCTATGGTTGGCCTTCTGTATCTTCTATGGTTGACCTTCTGTATCTTTTGGTGCATATCTTCTGGTGCCGAAACTTCTTCTATGCACTGTTTATAAACTTCTTTTGGGTACTGTTCATTTTACATCTTCTGGTCTAATTTTGACCCTCAAGATGATAGAATCTATCTTCAAGGTTATCATGAAAGTTTTAGATCTTGAAGTCTTCTTTCAAACCATATAAGAATGACCTTGATCTGATATCTCTAAAGTAAGTTATGCCAATTGTCAAACATCTTCTGTGCACTGTTCATAAACTTCTTCTGGGTACAGTTCGTCTTACGTCTTATGGTCCAATTTTTACCCCTTAGATGATAGAATTGATCTTCAAGGTCTTCATGAAAGTTGTAGATCTTTAAGTCATGTTTCAAACCATCAAAGAATGATCTTGATCCTACATCTATAGTGAAAGTTATTCTAATGGTACCAAGATAGGTGCAATATGATTGAGGACAAAACCTTATTTGATTCTTTAAGCCATAACTTTGTTATCTGACCTCCTAATGAGATGGTTCTTATTTCTAAATAAACTAGAGACATAGAGCTACAAATAATCTGAAGAAATCGAATTTTAATTCAGTCCTTAAGACTTTCAAGTTTTGGATGGAAGTTAGGTAGAGTGTACTGTTTTAGTTTAAGAACAAACTGAAAATGTTTGGGTATAACTTTCAGATTACTGAACCAAATGGAATGATTTTGCTGTCATTAGAAACTTAAGACAATAGGGAACATTTTTTTAGAAGAAAGCATTATCAAATTACTTCATCTTCCTTGTTAGAATGTTCAGGAAAAATAGACCCAAAGGTTTGAAATTTTGGAGAATTCTTAAGAAGAAATGAGAGTTTAGATAATGTGTGATCTTGTAATGTTGGAAGAACATAAGTGAATGAATTGTTGTTATCAAAGTACCAAAGAATATTCATAAGATTGTAGTTGTGATTCAAAGAAGAGGAGTAATGAGTTTCAAGTTAAAGTGAATGAGAAAATGTTAGGAGCCCAACACTTATGATATCAGAACATGAAGATGAATCCATGATTGTTATAATATTTCATTGAAAATTAACCCTGCATGGTAACAAGCATATGTTTTTAGGACATCAGAGTAAGATTTGGGTTCCGAAAACGGAATCCAACAAAAATGAAGACATGAAGAAAAGAACCAGATGTTGGGAGCACAATAGTGAAGTAAGGAGTAAAATGACAGCGAAGCAAGGAGTAGAAAATGCAAAATGACACATACATAAGCAAAATCACGCAGCAACTAAAGTAAGAAAACGGCAACGCCCAAGAGGCACAATATAAGTAAGTAGCCAAAACGCTGGCAGTATGCGTTAAACACATGCGCTGGAGAGAGTTGTGTTTCATACGTTTAACTCAAAACACATGAGAAGACACAACAACAGTAGAGGCGTGACCAAGGGCATGGGGATTTAAGAGGAGCAACTTAATTTGTCCCATCAACTACAGAGACGCTACAGTGGAGAGATAGGCGCAGCAAAGGTGTGGGCACAGGTGTGCTGCGGCTGACGGCTTAGAGAAGCTGGAGAATACGGAGCTGCATTGAAGGCGTGAGCAGTAGCGAGGGACAATAAACCTGCAAGGTTTATTCGTACCATCATTGGAACAGTGAGAGCAGAAGCTACAGTGAACAGTGAGAAGATACAGTAAAGAGAGGGCTGCGTAAATGGGCTGAATCAAAGGGGGTTTTGGCTAGGGATTGGAATGAGGGCTTAAGCATTTTTTTGGGAAAGACCCATGAAGGGCTAGACGTCCCGACGCTGGTTTGGAGGTGACATCGATGTCGACGACCCAGGTTAAGTATTTTTATTATTTTGTTGTTTCTTTCTCTCATTAGAAATTGATTGTGTTATCCTATGTTAATTAATTTGGGTATTGTGTATGGATAATAGAAATTTTGTTATTATTCGATTATTTGTGTACGAACCCGTTGGGTATTGTGAGATGATGATTTTAATGTATTCGTTGAATCGTTAATTGCAAACCCATTGCTAAAATTTTGATATAATCCGTAATTATTATGTTCAAATTCCTGTGTAGCGACTAATGATTCGTAATCATTAGGGATAACATGACCTAGGTTAAATGACAACTTCAATGAAATTGTCCACCGACTATAAGGATAGCTTCAATGAAGTTGTCTAAAGATATTCAAAACCAATTTGTCTTGGTTTTTTGAGCAAGTCAAATATAAAACCAAGTTTACTTTTTTAACATCCTCCTTTAAACTTGTTTTAATCATTCCAAGCATGTTCTTAAACTTGTAAAATAGCTCACTTTCAAAGGCTTCATGAAAATATCTGCTATTTGTTCTTTTGATGCATAATACTCAACTATAATTTCTTTATCTTTAACCAAATCTCGTATGTAATGATGTTTAATGTCAATATGCTTGCTTCAAACATGGAATACTGGATTCTTTGTTAAGGCAATTGGTGACTTATTATCGTAGTATATTGTCATTGGACCATCTTGTTGGTGTTGTAATTTGTTAACCATCATCCGTAGCCAAATTGCCTGAGTAGCATAATTTGTTGCTGCTATAAACTCTACTTTTGCAGTTGAAAGAGCAACTACTTGTTGTTTCTTTGAAGAATAAGAAAATGATCTAGAACCAAGATAAAAGACATAACCTGAAGTGCCTTTTCTCTTTTCAACATCGCTAGCCCAATCATTGTCTGTATATCCAACTAGTCGTATATTCTTATTGATTGAATAAAATATACCATCACCAATCATACCTTTAATATATCTTAAAATTCGTTTTGCGGCTTGCCAATGAGATTGTCGTGGTCAATCCATAAATCTACTCATAATTCCCACTCCGTAAAAAATATTTGGCCTAGTTGTAGTTAGGTACCTTAGACTTCCAATAAGTCTTCTTAAGTTTGTTGCATCAATTGAACCACCATTTCCATCTTTCACAAGCTTTATCTTTTCTTCAACCAGTGTTAAAATTGTCTTGCACACATCCATCTTGAATTTCTTTAAAATATTTTTTTGCATATTTCTGTTGTGAGATAAATATGTCTTGATTTGTTTGCTTTACCTTGATACAAAGAAAGTAGGACATTAATCTCATATTTGTCATTTCAAAGTAAGCAACAATATCCTCCTTGAATTCAATCAACAGTCTTGAGTTATTACCAGTAAAAATCAAATCATTCACATAAAGACAAACTATAACAATGTCTCCTTCTTTGTTGATCTTTATATATAAAATATGTTCATATGGACATTTATGAAAACCATGTTTAATGAAATAAGTATCAATACTATTATACCATGCCCTTGGTGCTTGTTTAAGACTATACAACACCTTCTTTAACTTATAAACCTTATCTTCTTCTCCTTGCTTTACATATCCAGGTGGTTTCTTAGTGTATACTTCTTTTTCAAGTACACCATTCAAAAAAGAATATTTGACATTCATTTGATAAATCTTCCAATTACTTTGAGTGGCAAGTGAAATGATCAAATGTTCAGTATCCAATCTGACAAAACAAATACTTTAGAATAATCAATACGTAACTTTTGCTTGTATCTTTTGCAACTAATCTTGCTTTAAAGTGTTCCACTTCTCCATTAGGCTTATACTGTGTCTTGTATACCCATTTGACACCAATAGGCTTCTTTCTTTTTGGTAAAGTGGTTGACTCCCATTTTTTTATTCTATTCTACAACATATAATTCTTCATCCATTGCTTTAATCCAATGACCATCATTCACTGCTTCCTTGAAAATTACTATATGACAATTTGTGAAGAAAGGATATTGGGCTACAACTTCATCATTATTGTTATCATCACTTATTTGATAACCTTTCAAATAAGTAGGTGGATGGCGTTCTAGTTGTGAGCGCCTAAATGAAGGTGATTTAGGAGGAGATGTTGCTTCAGGATCAATATGAGTTGACTCTTTAGGAATTAGAGGTGAAGATGACTCTAGTTTGATTAATCTTTCCAATTCATTGTTTATGAACAACGGTAATGGGAATGATTTCTTTTCTTTTGCTAACCAATCCCATACCCCATCTTCTTCAAATACATCTCAACTAATGATCACTTTTTGAGTCTTTGGATTATAAAGCTTATAACCTTTTGTTTCCATGTTGTAATCGAGAAATATACATTTTTTCTGCTTTGTCATCTTAACTCATCAGGCACATGTGAATATGCTATGTAACTAAACACCCTCATATGATTAAGATTAGGCTTTTTTCCACTCCATGCTTCTTATGGATTTTTGTCACGAAAACTTTAACAGGACAACTATTCAAAATATAGACCACACAAGGCACGACCTCTGCCTAGAAACTTTTAAGTAACTTCTTACAAAATAAAATCCTTCTCACCATATCCATGATAGTTCTATTTTTCCTTTCCGCCACTCCATTTTGTTGAGGAGTGTACTTAGCTGTCAATTGATGCTTAATTCTATGCTTTCTTAAGAAATAATCAAAAACAATATATTTTGTGTCTCTATCTATTTTTAAAGTCTTGAAAGAATATCCATTTTATTTTTCAATATACGTTACAAAATTCTTAAGTACTTCATATGCCTCAATTTTTGGTTCAACAATTAAACCCATGCATTTCTACCATAATCATCAATAATTGTAATAAAGTATTTGTTACCTCTATTTGATGGAACCTCTATATCATATAGATCTAAATGCACGAGCTCTAGTGGACATTTGGCTCTCCATGCTTGCTTTGTAGGAAATGGATCTCTATGATTTTTTCCCATTACACATGACTCACAAATCTAGTTAGGAACTTGAATGGTTGGTAAGCCTAAAACCCACTCTTTGTCTATAAGAAACTTAATGCCTCTAAAATTCAAGTGCCCAAGTCGTATATGCCATAACCAATATCATTGATAGTCAAAGTATTACAACAAGAACTATTATTGTAATTAAAATATGTTGGAAATAGATGATTAGATGTCATTCTCGTCTTTAGAATCATGCCCTTTTTTATATCACTCACGATGCCTTCATCTTTACTGAAGTGTAAATCATACCCCTTTTTTGATAGTTGTCTAATGCTTAAAAGATTCTGGTAGAGAGTGGGAGCATAGTACACATCAAAGATATATTTTAAAGACCCATTCTTCAATTTTATAGCAATCTTTCCTCTTCCCAAAACTAAAATCTGGTAGTTGTCAGCAAGCTTTACTGAAGAATGAAATGATTAATCTAATTCAGCTAAAACTTCCTCGTTTCCGCTTAAATGATTGCTACAACTTGAATCTAACAACCATTGATAATTGTCACTGTTACTGTTTTTAAGAGCGACCATCAACAAGGTCTTTGGTTTATTATTCTCAGCAACTCCAGCTCAATTATCTTTATTTTCTTATCTTCAACCACAACATTCTCTATTATAATGACCATATGTTTTTTACAATTATGGCATTGAATATGTGACTTTCACTTAGATTGATAGTGACCAAACTTTTTTTACTTGTAACATTGAATATTGGATTTATTATGAGGAGACTCACTCTCCCTTGCTTTTGGTCTAAAATTGGTTTTGAAATTTTTGCCTCCTCTACCTCTAAAATTTAAACTTCTTTGAGTATGCTCTATTTTTCCTATTGTAGTTCCCTTTTTATTTCTGAAATTTACTTGGGTTTTTAGAACTTGCTTGGTTGTATTTGATAATTTTTCATTCATACACAGTTCATGAGACTCTAGTGAGGCTCACAAATCATTAAGAGTCATAGACTCCAAACCTTTAGACTCTTTAATGGCTGTGATAACATAACCAAATCAACTTGTCACTGTGCGAATGATCTTCTCCACGATATCTTTTTCCGTAATTTCATGACCATTATTTTTCATCTTATTGATTTTATTTGTAAAAAATAATCATGAATTCTTTCATCTTTGCCTTGCTCAATCAACTCGTATTACCTTTTCAAACCTTATAGTCTTGTTCGTTTAAATGTATCTGCTCCTTCATATGTTTTGAGCAGAATATTCCAAGTCTTCTTTGCTGTTTTAGAATGGAATATTTTTTCAAGAATCGCCAACTCAATAGATTGACAAATTAAAACAAGACTTTTTCCTTTAATAAATGATCACAAACTAGTTGTTGTGATTCTTCAGTCGTCGATTTTTCTTTTTCTACTAAGTCTTTCTCCAAAATTCCACCATATCCATTACTTCTCAAATATAACTCCATCAAGCATTTTCACATTGTAAAATTGTTTTTGCCATCGAACTTGAAAATAGACAATTGCATTGGTCGAACTATTTAAACTTCAGTTGTTGAACTCGAAGCCATCTTGATCTACTTGAGTACTTTAACCAAACGCTAATACTAGATGTTGGTAATTAGATTGCCTATAAATAAACTTATTTAACAAAATACACTCACTTTATTTCTCACTACACAACTTGTTGGAGTTGAGAAACTTACAATGCTTCCACACACTCCACAACCTTTCTTTTTCACCCACTTTTCTTTTGATTTTGTACAATGAAATGTAATGGCCAAATGCCCTTATTTATAGGAAGTATAGTCAGTAATAACCGACTATCCACCAACTACAAGGACAGCTTAAATCTACAGGTTCAGCTGTCCAAAGATATTCAAAACCAATTTGACTTGTTTTTTTTGACAAGTTAAATACAAAACCAAGTTTGTTTTCTAACAGGAAGATACTGATAATATCTAACAGTGGGTCTTATATGCTTATCGAGGTCTTGTTAATTTGTGGATCCTTCATCTTTGTGGACATTATCCTCCTTTTCTTCTTCAATCTTTACTGCTCCCAATATATAGCAGCAGCAGCCAAGCCAGTAAAAGCTATTGCATTGTTAACTTCGAGTACGAATTAACAAACAACCCCCAACTTCTTATGTTCAAATGACTCCCTACGTCTGAAGTCCTTATTCTTCTCCATATACGTAAAGAAAAACAGACAAAAACAAAAACAGAATAGAAATGTATTGGACTTCCAGGCCTTATTGCTCATTGTGAAGAAGACCCACAAAAATTAGGGCCTCAATACCCAAACTCATAAACTCCTTATCGATCATTTTAAGCCCAATAACCAAACCCATTCAAATCCGGATATTAAATATACAGATTGTTTAATTAGGGTTCAAAGGGAAATTGCTTTGGCAGGTGTAGCTTTAGTGCACTCTGCTCGCTGCCGCCGCTACTGTTACTGAAGTTCGGTCGACCGCCGCTACTTTCAATATGGTTCTCCCTATTCTTATAATGAGTTTCTCTGTAATATGTGATTTAGTTGTTCTGGAGAGAATGCGAATGATATGAAGTTCTTAACTTTGAACTAAAATGTTTTGTTTACTGTTATCCGTTTCTTAGGCACCAGATTGGCTTGATTTCACACTATGTATGTATTCACTCACTTGCATGGTTGAAATTCAAAGTCTAGAGAACAAGCTTTTCATGTGTGTTTTGATGGTTTGAAACTGAAAGTGAAAAGAACGCGTTTTGCTTATAGATTGCGGTTTAAAAACTCAGAAGTGAAATAAACGAGTTTGTTGATGAAGGGGTTCAGTTCGTGGAAGGATTGTACTCGTAGGCCGAAGTAGAGATAATATTCCTTAGAAAAATGATTTCACTAATGCAGATTCAGTTCCATGTTACATTGCTTTCTCTTTTCCGTAGGTTAGATTATGGGGAAAAAAAATTGTAGGTAACTTGTCCTTCGCCTGTGATTATTTTTTTCATGTGGATGCTTTTGTGCTTGACAGGCTAGAGGGTTGAAGAAACATCTGAAGAGGCTCAATGCCCCCAAGCATTGGATGCTTGACAAACTTGGCGGTGCTTTTGTAAGTGAAAAGAATATCCTCAGTTTGTTAACGATGAGAATTGGGACAGAAGTGTGGACTCAAGTTTTTATATTTCTTTCTACAGGCTCCCAAGCCATCATCTGGGCCGCACAAATCCAGGGAGTGCTTACCTTTGATCCTTATTCTTCGGAACAGATTGAAGTACGCACTCACTTATCGTGAAGTCATTGCAATTTTGATGCAAAGGCATGTATTGGTTGATGCCAAAGTTAGAACTGACAAGACCTATCCTGCGGGCTTCATGGGTATGCCTTTTACCGATAAAAGTAATTTTCTTTATAGTTTATTTTTCTCTTCAGACAAGTTGTGATGCAGGAGGATGTTGCCCAGTGGGAGCTGGAGTTTGTATTTACCTTGTGCAGAATATTTTTGAAACATGTCACGGATGTACAACTCTTTTTACATTTGAACTTTCTGAAGTTTGTGTTCTTTTCATTTGTAGATGTTGTATCAATTCCAAAGACAAATGAGAACTTCCGACTTCTTTATGACACCAAGGGTCGGTTCCGTCTCCACTCAATCCGAGATGATGAGGCAAAGGTTTGTTCTTTATCACTTATTGGTGTCCCCTAGTATTAGATACTATATAGGTTTGGTAAATTGCATCATTGATCTTTCTCTTGTAATTTCTCTGTTGGATGTGAATCTGCCACAAGAGCTTAGTCTAGTTGGATAATTTCTTTTTGCTGATCCAATGAGTTTAAATACTATGAATGTATGGATGATGCATAATATTTATCAATTTCATGCTATGCACCATAGGAAGCCTGAGCAGTTTTATAAGCCCCAATGTGATGATAATGGAAACCTTTTGCTTTAATTGTGGAAAAAGAAGGGTTTGGTTGCTTGTTTAAATTACATTGTAGTTTGCCAACTAATGTGGTATGAATTTGCATTACTTAGTTCATACTCAAATCATTTTCTTTTATCATACATAATAGACTGGGCCATCATTTTTCTTATGACAGTTCAAACTCTGCAAAGTTCGTTCCGTGCAATTTGGGTTGAAGGGAATTCCTTATCTCAACACATATGATGGAAGGACCATTCGCTACCCAGATCCATTGATTAAAGCAAATGACACTATTAAGCTGGACCTTGAGACTAACAAAATCACGGAGTTCATCAAATTTGATGTTGGTAACGTAGTCATGGTCACCGGTGGAAGGAACAGAGGGCGTGTTGGAGTCATCAAGAACAGGGAGAAGCACAAGGGGACCTTTGAGACTATTCACATCCAGGATGCCACAGGCCACGAATTTGCCACCCGCCTTGGTAATGTTTTCACCATTGGAAAGGGTACAAAACCTTGGGTTTCTCTTCCAAAGGGGAAAGGTATTAAGTTGTCTATCATTGAAGAGGCAAGAAAGAGACTTGCAACTCAGGCGGCAACAGCTGTATAAGCATATCATAAGGGGCAGTCGTTAGTTGGTCTAGGGTAGTGTTGCAAATGTTGTTTAGAAAAAAGCTGATACGATCCAATTATGCCCTTTCTTTGTTTATGGTCAAGGATTTTGATGATCTTGTTTGCTTGTTTTATTTAATATTTCGCGACTTGTGGTCGGTTTTTTGTTTGTGTTTTTAATTTCATGAGAATTGCAGGCTGTTGTCATTACTTACCATTTCTCCCCTTTTTGTGCTTAATCAAGGTGCTGAGAAGTCTAAAATTTTAGTTGGATTCTTTACTAATAACAAATTAGCCTTATTGTTCAAATAAAGGCCATATCTAACTGGTCTAAGCTTGGTCTTAAAGATGTTCTTATTTATAAAGAATATATCTTCCTTCCTCTTTAAAATAGCAAGAAAACAAAACCTAAAAAGAATCAACAAATCAGGTCTGTGACACAATCAAGGTAAAGCGCTTTTTCTAATTAAATGCATATTAAGAAGAGATTTAAGGTGAATGAATTAAAACAAATCCCAATATGAGTTTGATTCCATAACTTACCTTTGGAATATTGGACCATAATTGGTTTGAGCATAACTAGCTCCATAGGGAGGCTCATGTGCCTTGTTGAGTACAATGCAATTTTGAAGAGAGTTGACTTTTCTAGAGTTTGTATTAAGGCTGATATCAACTTTTAACCCCTTGTTATGCTTAGAATAATGAAACTAAATAAGTTTGATAAACCATTATAAGAGGATATTTAAGTTAGCTACCAATGGAAGCCCTCCACTTTGTATATTAATAAGCAATGGAGAATGATTGGTAAGAAATTCCAAACGTTATCAAATGAACTACAAATTAGCATGGCAAGCTCTCCACCTTGAACTACTTTGGAGTAAGCTTTCCCTGCTCTTGAAGGATCTGATATAGTGAGAAAAAACTTAAACAAACATCTCTCCTTTAGGGAATGATGTAATGACTTACTCACAAAAAGGCTAAAAGAAGGAAATTATGAAAGTGAATCAGGAAGAAGCCTGCCCTAGTGTCAATGCACAGGCCATCTTACAAAACACTACCTCTCTAAAAGATAATTTACTAAGGAATTTTAATGGAGTCAGTAAGGATCTCCTTTAAACATACTGAACAATGTACCGAAAAAAAAGGACTCGCTTGGATCAAAACAAAATGATATTATATCAGTGGACATCTTACTAAGTTAATCAACAATATAACTGTCTTCTAGAATGTTCACTAAAAGGAAATTTGGTAGATAATCTAAGAAGAACGACACCTTGTCCTTACTTCTTCCCCATTATCTTGGCATGGAATGTGAGGGGCATGAATTACCTCAAAAAATTCAAATGATTCATAACTATTTGTACTCAAAGAGATTTTGCCTTATTACCCTTTTGGAGACAAAACTCAAGTTGACACAACAACAAATAGATATTTAGTAAGGATTGAGAGATCCTAAACAATCATCAGTCCCACTTTTATGGGATAACTTTTGTAAGTTATGAATCTTATAGAGTTTTTATTAATTAAGTAGTTTCTCTAGATTAATTTATCCAAGTAGTGATTAATGTGGATCATGATCCAAATGATATCAAGAACACTTTTACATACACAACTAATTTAAAGTTTTCAAAGGAATTTGCTATCGAGAGACCTAATAACCTTAAGCTCTTCAATACAGAATCCTCAGTTGGTATTGGGGGATTTTAATTAAAATCCTTTCACATAAGAATCTGAAGGTAATAGAATATTCAATGAAAGAAAGAATGATGGGTTTATGGATTGTTTGAATGTTTTAGAGCTAACTAATTTAATATATGATGGTGCCTTTTACACCTGAGTAATAAGTAAGAGGGGAGTTGGTTAATTAGGAAAAAAATAGATAGAGCCTTGATTAACCCTCTTTCGTTATCTAAATTTACTCATAGTATGGATCATTTCAATACACCCTCTACTTGGATCATACTCCAATTAAAGCGATGTTTGGAACCAAGTCTACAAGTTTAAATTTTTCATTTAGATTCAACAAATTATTGGTAAATATGGAGGGATTCAAATAAATAGTCCTAAAAGGTCTTAATGTTAATGTTAATGGATGAATTTTATGTGTGTGAGGAAGCTCAAGGCTGTGAAGATTAAACTACAGAAGTTGTATTCTAATATAATTAGAATACTAAATCTACTATATCAAAAGTAAGAGAAGACCTGTGTGATGCTTAATACCAATTGAATCTTTTTCCTAAGGATATTATAGTTAAGAATATTGACAGAAAGCTATTGTAAGTTTACAACCATGCTTTGAACAATCACTATTCCATTCTAAAACAAAGGGCTATATTCAATTAGATGAAAGAAGGGACGAAAACATTATATTTTCTCACAATGCAATTCTTTCTAGGAAGGAAATCAACAAAATTTTCTCTTTGGAGAATAACTCTTATGAAACCATTTGGGAGCAAGCTATGATAAAAGAATTGGCTGACAACCACTGTAAGGATATCCTTATAACTTCTAACTATTCTTATTCTTCTCTGCAGGAATCAAGAAAATTCATTCATGATTCCCTCTCTCAGTGTCACAAAGAATCTTTATCAAAACACTTTGACCCTCTAAGGATCAAGCAAACATTATTTAGCATGGATCTGAATAAAGCTCTAGGGTGATAGGCTTAATACTTGATTATTTAAAGAAAAACTTAGGATTTAATAGAGGATTTTGTAACAAAGTTTTCATAAGTATTAAGCCAAAATGCTTAATAAGCTAAAAAAAATACTTATATGTGTTTAGTTCCTAAAAATTCTGAGCTAAGCTTTATGAATAATTTGACACTAATATCTTATTGTAATGTTATCTATAAGATCATTTCTAATATTCTGGTTAAAAGATTACAAGGCGTGTTAAACAACTTCATCAATGCTGTAGTTAATGTGCTTTTTTAAAAAGGAGAAGCAATGGTGACAATCTGATGCTTGCATAGGAACTATTTTAAGGTTATAAAAGCAAAAGGTCTTTAAGTTACTTTTTAAACATAGACTTTAATAAAGCTTTCGACTTGGTAAGCTGGAAATTCATTCTTGATTCCTTAACTACCTTTAGATTCTCTAATCAATTTATCTCATAGATTAAGAAATGCTTATGCACTCCCTCATATGTAATTCTAAATCAATAGGGAGGCAACTAAATCTTTCAAAAGAGTAAGTGGATTAAGACAAAACAACATCATTTCGTCTTATCTTATTATTATATGTATGAAATTCCATCACTATATTGATAGTATATGAGATTACTTTGGGAACTCATTCAAATTCCATCACAAATGCAAGAGTTTAGGTCTTTTTTGATCTTTAATGATTATAAAGGTTTCTTAACTACTTTAATAGAGCCCATACATCAATTCAATTTGTTCTTTGGTCTTGATATTAACAAAAGTAAAACCTGTTTGATTGTGTCTTATGATGTCATAGATTAAATTAGCTCATCCACTACTTTCTCTAGCTTAAGACATCAAGAACTTCCTTTTAAGTACCTAGGTATTCCCATCTCTAACAAAAGACTCACTTATTATAACAATTTTCCTCTATTTGACTCGATCCATAGGACAATAAGTCATTGGAGACAAATAAATATCTTTCATATATAGGGAGGCTTTAATTTATCTCATCAATTCTTAAAATTCTTTATACTTATTGGTACTCTCACTTATTTTTTCCACAAAAGTTGATTAAAGAAATAGATTGATTAATGAAGAATTATTTTTTATAATGGATAATTAGATAATTATCTTAGTGCCAATGTAAAGTGATCTAAAGTTTGCTTTCCAAATAAAGAAGAAGTGTTGGACCCCAAACTTTTCTATTAAATGAGAAATTATTGGCGATTATTCATATGTAGACAAAAGGAGAATTCTTGAATTTGAAATGAAATAGAAAAGATAGTTTAGGTACAAGATGGGTTATATGTGATATGTTGGAAGTTAAAAGCTGGAAAATATAATTGAAACATGTTCATTGAGTATGCTTCGGTATTTTAGCCATAACTTTTGCTCTAGTTATCTGAATGAGATGATTCTTGATTTGGGTTAAATTAGAGAGTTAGGACTACAAATTGTTTGATCAAATCGCATTTTAATTCAGTCTCTAAGAATATCAATTTTTGGATGGAATTTGAGCACATAATATTATTTCAGTATAAGAACAGTTCGAAAATGTTTGGGGTATAACTTTTAGACTATGGAACCAAATTGAATGATTTTGATGTCATTAGAAAATTGAGATAATGAGGAATATTTTTCTAGAAGGAAGTGTTATCAAATTCCTTCAATTACATGATTAGAAAAAGGTCTTGATTTTTAGAAGGAGTTAAGCATAATTTAAATAATTTTGAGGTCTTGCTAGTTTAATTATTTTTACTTGGAGTTAATTATTAAGTTAATGTTGGTAGGATTTTAAAATATAGTTTAGTTGAATTAAGTAGTAAGAGTATATGTATAAGGGCTTTTTGGGAAGATCACTTAAGCATTTAAGTTACAAGGCATATAAGGAAGGGTAGAAGGGTCTTTGTACAATCATTAATGGTATAAAAGGAAGAAGAAAAGAGTGTCCTACATTTGGAAGAGGCAAAAACATGAATGAAAGGAGAGAAAGAGAGAGAAGCACGAAAAAGAGAGAAAGAAGAGAAAAGAAAGAAGAAAAGCTAGGTTTTGATTTTTCCAAGCCTTCAAGAGTGATTTTCAAGTTGTTCAAGAAGGGAAAAAGGAAGAGGAGGATTAGAGCTCTCATTCAAGCCAAGAAACTCTTCATTTGGTAAAGATTCAAGGTAAGTTTGTGTTAAATATTTTAGATTTTTGGAAGGGTTTTGGTTTAAAGAGCTTAGGAAATGCATGGCTTTAAGTTTTCTAGGATCAATTTTAGTAAATATGTCTTATGGGTTCTCCAATTTGAATTCCAATTGAATGGAAATTTTTGTCTTTGATAAAGGAAATCAAGAGAGGCAAGAGGAGCAAGAGTAGAGGCATTTTGAGCAAAGTTTTCAAGCAAAGAAATTAAGGAAGGTTCCATGTTTATAATTGAGTAATGAGCTACTAATGTTTTCTTTTGAATCAAAAGAATAAAATGATTTCAATTACTTCATAAATGTTGCTTTTATTGCTTTTAATTGATTTGAGAAATCGCTATATATTTGGTGTATGAAATTTTGATGATAAATTGTGAATTGCTAGATGAAAGGGTTTTCGAAAAATTGCATGTTCATGAAAAACAAGTTTTCGAAATGATGCCATTTGAGCAATTTGTTTTCAAGTTCATGAATTACATGTTATATGGATTTGGTGCAGTCCATTCAAGAATGTCACGTATACGTTGACCAAATTAAAGACTTCTCCTGCCCGCTCGTTAGTAACACAGAGCTCCTTCATGAACTACCTCAAGTTTATGACTACACAGGACCATTATGTGGAATTGTGTAGTTCGTCATGTTGATGAATCTGCCCAAACCATTTCTGATGTGCTTATGTGTTTATGATTTGTGACAAGTTTGATGAATTCATGATTTATGATGTTTATGAATTGCTTAATAAGTTGTGAATTTGGGAAATATGTGTTACATGGATTTCAATGTGAGTTTTACAATGGAAATAAATATTTCAATGATTTTTTCTTGTTTCAGTTATTAACTTATTACCCACGAGCTTTAAGCTCACCTCCTTTCATTCCCATCTCCAGGTGATGAGAAAGAGATCGGGTGAAAGAAAGTCAAGGCATCGTTTGATTATGCATATGTTGTATCTTAAGTTAGATTGATGTAAAAATAAGACTTTAGACATATGTTGAGAATTAT
>JAOTAW010000008.1:21009104-21019396 GCA_025629945.1 Erythroxylum savannarum | reverse complement strand
CAAATAGATTGATTGAAATGGAAGACTCTTGAGAATTAATTTCACTAATTTAATCTCCTATACATGATTGAAGGAAATGATTGGATAGTTGTCTTACTAAAATTAACACTTGAGTTCTAAATCAACTAGAATATTGAACTATCTAACTATCATATTCAACAAGTTATTATCTGAATTGATTATGGAAACTCGACTACTAATTACCACTTAAGTTAATATATTTCTAGTTCTTAACCTAAGCGTCCATAGTTTCTCTTTCCATATTAAACTTCTTCTTTTGATCCTTTATTTAAAACTAAAATGATGCAAAGTTTGGTTCTGCTATTACATCCATTCAGCTTAGAAACCACAGTAATAAATAAGACAATAAACCATAACTCAATCATGCACAGTCAACTAAAATAGCTACATTTATTCTCAAGAAAAGAGATCATCCCATCATGGATATCACAAGATTCATCATCATTAAACACTTCAATCCCATCTTTATCAGTATAAGCGAAGTATTTAAGCAGTAAACCAAGTAAATAATCGAATGAACTATGAAAAAATAACAAATAATTGTCAGCTAAGCTATAAAAGTAATAATTTTAGTAACAACAAGAAACAGATCAACAAATGAACAAAATAAGCAAACAAGGATCGAGTGAGTGTGAAGGCAGTGGTCTCCTGCCCCTCTCAAGCTTCCCGTATTAGGTCTCGCCTTCTACTTCAACTTGTTGTCACCTATATGCTCGTACTATCTTCCCCTCTCTGCTATGTTTCTCTCTTCTTCCCCTCAGTCACCTCTGAATTGGTGTCTAGATGTTTAGTCATCCATAGATCTCTCCATAGGTGAGAGCTTCCATCACCCTTTTCTCCTCTTCAAAATCAAGACCACTAATGCCTGTCCCGAAACCCTTAAACGAAACATAATGTTTGTTGTCGCACAACATCTCTTTTATATTAAAAAGTTATGCTTAAAAATAGGTGAGGTGGCAGTGTATCACGAGTGTGACATGGGTTGTCACACAAATCTGTGCATAGCTTCTCACTGCAGTGAGATATGTTGCATAGATGTAGTCCATTTAAGGTCATGAGCCTCCTTTCTTCATTCCTCCTTTTGACGTTTTCAATATATACCTCATCTTTCTTCGTGTTTTTTTGTCTTCTTTTGCTTTTAATCTTCTTCTTCTTGCTCCATGAAGACAAGTGGGTGTGAATCTTCAAAAAATGACTCAAATATATTGCTTTCGACTCACTTTAGCTCTTTTTCTTCTGAATCATACCTAAAACCATATATGAACTAAAGTGAGTGTCTTAAGTAATTTAAAGCATTAATTATTAAGTGTAATGGATTAAATATATCAACAATTAAGCATACATCAATAGTGATGGAAAATTTGTCCTTAGTGTAAGACAAGAAGAGGTTACCTTTAAAATATTTAATCAATGAGACATCACCTTGAATATCATGATGCTTGTCAATTTGTTGATATAAGTCATTTTGTAGTTTCAAACAACATGCAAGATTTTATCTTCATAGTGGCATTGAAGTTGTCTATTGTTCAAGGTGAGGAAGAAGATAAGGAAAGCCATATAAAGAAAGGAAATGTAGCCAATGAATTTATGTTGAGAAAGAAAGAATTCGAAGAGATCGACAGAAGTAAAGAGAAGAGGTTGAAACCCTCCATTGAACAACCGCCAATGCTAAAGTTGAAAAAGCTACCCGATCACTTAGAATATGCATTCTTTGAAAAGGATTCAAAATTTCCTACGATTATTTCATCAACTTTAAAGATGGATAAAAAAGAAAAGCTACTAAATATTCTCAAGGAACAAAAGAGGGCTATTTTTTGGAAGATTTTTGACATCAAAGGAATCGACCCTTCTTTTTGCACTAAAATGATTTTGATTAAGGGTAAATCCTAATATGAAGGAAGTGGAAAAGACAAAGGTAATTGAACTCCTGGATGTTAGTATGATTTATCCTAATAATGATAGTTCTTTTGTAAGTCCTTTGTAAGTTGTATCAAAAAAGGGAGGAATGATGGTGGCACTCCACGAGAAGAATGAATAGATTCTATGAAGAATTATCACAGGGTGGTGAGTGTGCATCAATTGTAGGAAGCTAAATGATTCTACTTGAAAAGACCACTTTCTTTAGCCTTTCTTGCACTAAATGTTGGAGTGGCTAGTCAAATATACACTATTATTTTTTAGATGGACTTTCGGGCTACTCTCATATTCTAATTGCCTCATGTCATAACAGTACATTCAGTTATAAGTGGATACCCTTTAGGTTGTGCAATGCACCTATTATGTTTTAGAGGTGCATGATAGTTATATATTGATGATCTTGTGAAGGATATGATGGAGGTATTTAAGGATTAATTTTCTATTTTTAGTGATTCTTTTGTTTTATGCCTCCATAATTTAAAAAGAGTGTTAGAGAGATAAGAGAAAACTAATTTGGTGTTAAATTAAGAAAAATGTCAGTTTATGGTATAAAAGGGCATAGTTTAGGCAATGAAATCTTTTAGAGGGTTATTGAGGTAGATAAAGCAAAAATTGAAACTATAAAGAAGCTACCGTTCCCTACTTAGGTTAAGGCTATTATAAGTTTTTTAGGTCATTCGAGCTTTTATAGAAGGTTATTAAGGATTTCTCTAAAATTGCTAGACCTTTAACTAATTTATTGGAGCAAGATATGCCTTTTAACTTTACTAAAAAAATGTTTAAATGCTAACATTCTTAAAGAAAAGCTAAAGGATTCCTTGATTATGGTTACACCAAATTGAAATTTATCCTTTGAGCTAATATGTGATGTAAGTGATTTTGCAGTAGGTGTAATACTTGGACAATGAAAGGACAAATATTTTCAGGCAATTTAACTATGCTAGTAAGACTTTGACAAATGACCAAGAGAATTATACTACAATAGCGAAAGAATTCCTAGCAATGGTTTTTGCATTTGATAAATTTAGAACTTATCTAATCTTGTCTGTGGTTGTTGTTTATACTAACCACTCTACATTAAGGTACTTTCTAAAAAAGTTAGATGCTAAGCCTAGATTAATTAATTAGATTGATTTTTTTGTTGCAAGAATTTGATTTAGAGATTAAGGATAAGAAAGGAGTTGAAAACCTAGTAACGGACCATCTATCTCACCTTGGAAACCCAAATTTAGATGAGCTAAACAAAGAAGACATTGATAATTTATTCCTAGAAGAGTGCCTATATAATTTGGAGGGGTAAGTGAGTTTGAGACCACTTGGTTTGCATATATTGCAAACTATTTAGTGTTCAAGATCTTACTAAAAGATCTTTATATCAGTAAAAGAAGAAATTTTTACTGATTTGAAGGACTATTTTTGGGAAGCTCCATATTTGTTTCGTAACTATGCATATCAAATAGTAAGAATATGTATATCTCACTTTAAGGGGTGGAAGATCGTAAGACATGCCTATGCTGGACTTATCAGAGAGCACCATAGTGCTAATAGGACAACTTAGGAGATCCTTAAGTTATGTTTTTATTGTCCTTCAAATTTTTAGAATGTCTAAAAGAATATAGCTTTACTTGATATATGCTAACAATTATGTCATATCTCTTATCGAGATAAGATGTCTTAAGATTTCATTCTTATTTGTTAAGATTTTTATATTAAAGGCATTGATTTTATATGTCCATTTCTAGCTTCGTTTCATAATAGATGCCTCATAGTAGCTTTTAACTATGTTTCTAAATAGGTGAAAGCCTAAAATTTACCTAAAAAATGATGCTAAGGTTGTTGTAACATTCCTAAAGAAGCTATTTTCTTATTTGGCAAACCTAGAGCAATTATTAGTGATAGGGTCACACATTTTTATTGTGCACAATTTGAAAAGGTAACTAAACAATATGGAATAACTCATATAATTGACACCCCATCCCGCCCTCAAACTAGTGGCCAAGTTGAGGTAGCTAGTAAGGACTTAAGAAGAATTTTGGCAAAGAGTATAGAGCACTACACCTTATAGGCCTATTTATGGAAAACTATGTCACTTACTTATGGAATTAGAACATAAGGCATATTAGGCCACTAAGCTTATGAATTTTCATCTTTAACTTGCAGGTGAGAAAAGGAAGTTACAGGTTAATGCATTGGAAGAATGGAAATTATTGGTCTATGAGAAATTCTAAAATGTACAAAGAGAGAACTAAGAAATATCATGACCAAAGGAACAAGCAATCAAAGCAATTTAAGGACGGAGATCAAGTTTTTTCATATAATTCTCACTTAAGATTATTTCCAGCTAAGCTTAAATGAAGATGGTTTGGACCCTTCATTATGAAGAAAATATTTCCTTGTGGCGTAATCGAGGTAAGTCGTCCACATAAATTTAACTTCAAACTAAATGGCCATCAGTTGAAATTATATATTGAAGATGAATTTGATGGTAGTGCAAAGGATATTAATTTAACCAATTCACCTTGATTATGATAGGTACGTCGAATTAAAGACATTAAACAAGCTTTAATTATGAGGCATCCTAAGAATTATGATAGTTTTGTTTGATTTGATTATGTTATTTTGTTTATTTTTAGATGTATTTTAGGATTTCATTAATTTTCAGAGTATTTTATGTTAGATTATAGATCATCTTCATTTGATTTTTCCTAATTTATATGTTTTTGGTATATATTTTTTACTCTTATGAATTTGAATGAAAATGTTTAAAATTTTCAGGCATTTTAAGGTATATAAGGTCATATATACGTCAGCGTATGCTAAAATCTCATTTTAGCAAGTTTTACATGGTTCCAGTGACATACATAGTCATATAAAGTCCTTAAGCTTTTAAAAATTTTCACACACACATTTATAGTTAGTTACATAGGCATGGGATATGCCTATGTATTAATTTCTTTGGAACATGTCACAATACATGCCCATGTTGAAAGTCACACGTTGACAGTGGCTTATAGGGTGAAACACGCAGTTGTGTATGTGACTGTGTAAGTTTCCAAAGAAATAAATGCCTACGTATTAGGTCATACAATCAGAGTGACTTACACAGTTAGTTACATGACTGTGTAAGTTTGTGATACCTTTTAGAAACCTTATTTCTCTTCTTTTATCCCACTTTTGTCTTTCTCAACCATGTAAGATTTTATATTTGCTTGTAAAATCTTATCCTTTTTTAGATTAAGAGATAAGATTGAGAGATATAAGTTGTATGGGATATAAACACATGATGAAAGAAGAATTTTTGAGTCCAAATATCTTTATTCAATCACATTTTTATTAAAGTTTGATTTCTAGAATTTATTTAGGAGTAGTGTTAGTATGTGTGTGCGTGTGTGTGTGTGTGTGTGTATCAATTTGTACTCAATTTTATATAGAGGATTTTTAGAGAGAGAACTAGAAAAGCTTTAGTTGTGATTGTTTTATAAGGTGTTCTCTGCTCAAAACCTTAACACTTATATTTTACTATTAATGGATTTGATGGATTTCTTGTTGGTAAAATCCTATATCTAATTTTTCTTATTGTCATCTAATATTGACTGAGTCATCCCATTGATCGTGTAGGTGTTATAGCTTATAGTCCCAACACTTATTGAACTCACCTTACAGACAAACAATCAACTTTAAAGATAGAACATATAACCTCATAAATCGGACGGTGAGTCATCTATAACAGCTAGAAACTCAAATAAACTGTAAAAGTTACAAAAATGGGAAAAGCCTTTTGGCTAGTCAAATTATTACACTTGTTATTCTTTATTAAGCAATACATTTATATTGGCTAAGCATTTACCCCAACTGAATTAAAGGAGAAGAGAAGATGTTATCTATTGGACTCCTAACCTGCAAGGTAGATTCACTAATGAATCTTGCCATAAAATATTGAATAGCAGATCTAAGTAGTGCCTTGGTATAATCTTCTATGGAAGAACTCTTTAAATCTAATAGCCTCAATAATCACTTGGCTTATGATTAGAAATAGGCTTAGGACAAAAAATAGATGGTTTAGGTAAGGGATTCAACATATGTTCTACGCAAAGTAGTAGAAGAGGAAAAAAAAACCACTTATTCTTCACTTGCAACTACACCAAAGCAGTATGAAGCATAATTCATTATATATTGGAATCATAAATATGAATGGGAAAAAATGAGCTAGTTCACAAACCACATCAGATCTAGAAAAAAGAATGAATTCCTGCTCAAAGTTACATTAACCATTACCATCTATACAATTTGGAAAGAAATAAACCGTATATTATACATGCAAATTGAGGAGGATAAACACCAGTTAGCTGATAAAATCCTAAACAAGGTTAGAGTTCTTGTAATTGTAATTGTTAAAAAAACTAGACCATCTACTATCCCCTAGAATGAAGAGCAAATTGAATATATGACTTAATTACTACACTGGTCTACAAGCTTATCTAATTTGTTTTTCATAATTTTTCTTTTGTAATTGAGCTTCCAATCATGTTGTAAGATTCTAGTTAGCTTATATCTTGGAAATAATTGTAATGTTGTAATAGCTTTGCTAGAAACAATCAATATTCATTCATTTTTCAACAAAAAGATAAGTTTATAAATTAAAAATACTAATATGTGATTCCCATTGCAACTTATATTTTATTTAATTATATATTTGTCTGAGATAATGTTGCTAACTTTTATTCTTATTTTTTTATTGTACTAACATATATAATTTATTATTAACATATTTTGCACAAACATAAACCATATATATGAAAATAAGGAAATAATAAACAAATGAATATACGTGGTTAGGCTAATAAATGTGGCCTAAGTCAGTAGGTAAGAAAATTGATTATTTTATTACTATGAGACAGACGATACAAGGAAAATTATGAACAAAACTTTCAAACCTTATACAACTCTTAATGAGGTAGTTACAAAATTACATGTAAGATGTATAGTTATAGTGGAACTCTATTACCATAGAAGTCTATGGTCATTTAAAATTTTATTTTACCAAAATTTTAATGATAGTAAAACCTTATTTTTGCAGATTCCTAAGATCATTGAAATTCTATTTCACTAGAAGTTTAAGGTTACTAAGATTCTATTTCACTAGAATTTAAGTCATCTCATAATTCTCTACCTTGACTTGAATTATCAACATCTAACCAAAAGTTACACCCCACCTTACAAGCCCCCAAGGGTTTCAAGTTATATGAACATTCACTAAGTTCAAGCTATGTTTGAATTTCTTTTCTACTAATAATATTATTGACATATTTGATATTTCTAGTTATTCCTATCTTTTGTATAGAAATTCAATCTAACATCAAGAAGAAAAGAAATCAAGAAACCTACTAAGTATTAAGCTTATGTTGATGTTGAAGAGACTAACCTTGTAGTATATGCCTCAATAGTAGCTCAAAAGATAGACGGTGTTGAATGAAATACTTATAGATAGACAATAGACAATAAGAATCAAAATGGTTGGTCGTCATGTATGAGGAGATGTAGTCCCTAAACAAGATTGAAGCATGGGAACTTGTACTTTACCAAATGGTTTAAAGCTAGTAGGATGCAAATGTGTCGTTAAGAAGAACGAAGGTATTCCTCAAGTTGAGCTATATAGGTTTAAGCCATGACTAGTGGTATAGGGCTTCTCAGCAAGAAGATAATAAGATTTTCTCACTAGTTGTGAAGCATAAGATAATAAGAGTTCTTTTAGGCATAGTAAGCTTATTTGATTTGGAATTATAGTAACTTGATGTTAAGACTGCATTTTTGCATGAGAATCTAAAAGAATAGATCTTTATGCCATGGACAGAGGGCTTTCTTGATATTTAGAAGAAGGACTATATGTATTTGTTGAAGTAATTCCTAAATGGATCGAAACAATCAATAAGACAGTGGTACAAAAGGTTTAATGCATTCTTATTGTCTTTTGATTTTTTTTGTAAATTAATTTGAAATATATGTTTTAATCTAGGAAGGTGTCAAATGGTTCATTGATCTATTTATTATTATATATTGATGACATGTTAATTGCAACTAAGAACAAGGTTGAAATTAATAGTTTGAACAGCATGCTGAGTAGTGAGTTTAAGAAAAAGAATTTGGATATAAGCAAAAAAATCTTAGGGATGGAGATTTGGAGGTATATGACAACATGCTTATTTTTCTTGTCACCATAAAAGTATATTGACAAGGTGCTATATGATTTTTAGATAGATCAATCAAAAGTAGTTTTCACTCTCTTAGTAGCATATTTTAAACTTGATGTTGGTCCATTATCTAGTTTATACGTTGAGAAGGATTACATAAAGCAAGTTCCTCACTTAAGTATAATTGGAAATATTAGATAACCACGGTATACATTGACTAGATCTATCACATATAGTTGGTGCGGTAAGTAGGTTATAAGTAATTTTGAGAAACTCATTAGAAGATTGTTAAGTGGATTATGCAATACCTGAGAGGTATGAGTGATATTTGCTTTGTTTATGGTTCTAGTGACTCAACTAATGATTTTGTTGGCTATATAAATTCTAATTATGTTGGAAATATGTTGAGAAAGAGACAATTTACATGATATATCTTTACCTTGCTTAGATATACAGTCAAGTAGAAAGCAACACTTTTGTTGATAGTTATGTACAACAAAAGTATAATACAAGTCACTAACAAAAGGGATTACAAAGGTATATGGTTGTGTAATATTGTTTATAATTTAGACATGGATGTGACGAACACTTATTATTTTTTATGATATTTAGAGTTTACTATGCCTAACCAAAAATCCTATCTATCATAATACTTTGAGCAGATTAATGATCTTATATATTCATGAGCTAGTTTACTATTGTCTTGCTTAAATTTTGAATTTCAAACTCCATCTTTTAGTCAGTACCCTAATCTTTTTTCACCAAGAAGATTACCAATCTCCTCCCTCTATCCATACGTAATAAATTAATCAAATGTAACATCTCTACTAATCACAGATCCTAGAGTTCTATCCTTTTTAGTAACCACAATCTATACACTTTAACACTAATAGCATACCCCAAAAATTTTCACTTCATTACCCTTGGCTCCAATTTCAATTATTAACCTAAGAGTATGTAGGGAAAACAAACATCCTCATGTCAGAATAATCAAAAGGAGTAACCATACCATACCTCTTAAGGAGTCTTAAACTATGGTGCACATGATGGAGATATGTTCACTATATAAGCAACAATATTAATCGTTTCAGCCAAAAACAACTTCTACAATATAATATTTAATCACATACATCTAGCATACTATGTGAGTTTTTGGTTCATCCATTCTGCAATTCCATTCTGTTATGGTGTATGACGTATACATAACTTATTAAATGACTTATTATAGAAATTCAGCCTATCATCTATTCCAAGTGTCTTGATATAGGTTTTGTTTCTTTTTTAATCATTTTCTTCCATTCCTTGAAATTTTCAAATACTTCATCCTTTGATTTTAAAAAAAATACTCATACTTTCTTGAGTAATCATCAATAAATATGAAAAAAAAAACCATTTTTCATGGGATTGAACTAAAATAGAACCCCATAAATTTGAATGAACATAATCAAGAACTATAGTGGAAGTACATTTATCGAAAATGAATTCTACTTTGCGATGCTATCCAAGAACACAAGACATATAAAACTGCATCTTCATGTTAACAACTCCATCTAACAATCCTTTTTAACTCAAAATCTCAAGTCCCTACTTATTCATGTGACTTAATCAATAATTCCATAACTCTATATTGTTTTCATTTATTAGGTGATTGAGATTCAGTCGTAGATATAATTATTTTGCCAATTAGGATACATATTCTTTCAAAGTTTATGAATATACTAGGCATCCATTGTTGTGACAGTTTCATTTTACATTTAGATGTGCATTATATCATTGCCTATGATAGTATGCTTTCCATCATCACTCAACCTAATAGTACTATTTCATTATTTAAAAGAAGAAAACATGTCCTTGTTGAAGGTTATATGATAAGATTCTCTAATGTATAGTACCACACTAACTTATAGAGTTAGACTTACTGACCATCAAAACATCACCTCCTCTTCCATCCTCTTTATCAAAGCTTAAATATACTACAGTAACACTAGCTTTATGATCTATCTCCTTTTCTTATTTTCTTCCTTCTGTTGTACACAATATATCCTAAAGTGTCCCTTCTCTTTATAATTAAAATATCAAACAATTTTGCCTTTAATTTAAATTGTTACTATCTTCTCTTTATAATAAAAGTATAAAACAATTTTTGCCTTTAATTTAAATATTTAC
>JAOTAW010000008.1:20939523-20958795 GCA_025629945.1 Erythroxylum savannarum | reverse complement strand
ATGTTTAATTATTTAAGATATTAATTATTAATAAAAATTATGAATAATATAATATAATTAATTAATTAAAGTTAATTATTAATGAGAATTATGAATAATTGAATTTACTTAGTAATTATATTTAATTTTATAATTAAATAAATAATTTAGATTTTAACTTTTTATTTATAAATTAATATTTATTTTAAAAATAATTTACTAAATAAGTTTTTATTTTTATTTAAAAGAAAAAGTCGAAATTAAAGATAAAAAATTAAAACTAAAACTAAAACTAAAAGCATAATAAAAAACATAAGTAAGGCATCGGAAAAAAAACACTTAGATTTTGATTTGTTTTATCAATTCTTTTGAAATTTTCTTTATTATTAGAAATGTTTTTATTAATAATTTTTATTGTTGATTTAAGAAAAAATTGTGTATTCATACGCAGAATTGTGATGATACCTAAAATAACATATATATCCGTTCATAATTTCTATAAGTAATATTAATGCAATAATTATCATAAGATTTAGAACACAATAATAATGATTTACAATAACAAGTTTTGTGTGACAAGAAGATATCCCTCAAACTTAAAGGTAAATTTTATCGTTTAGCGATTAGGTTGATCATGTTTTATGAGGCAAAGTGTTGGTCCGTCAAACAAGTTTATAGTCATAAGCTAATAATGACAGAAATGAAAATGTTTCGTTAAATATGCAATCTTACTAAAATGGATAAAGTTAGGAATGTAATGGTAAAAGATAAAATAAAGGTAACTAATATTGTTGACAAATTAAGAGAGATAAAACTTAGGTGGTTTGAATATATTAAAAGGAGATATCAAGACACTCCAATGATAAAATACGAGAGGATCGTACTTACAAATTGTAAGAGAAAATTAGAAAGGCCTAAGAAAAATTAGAGGAAGATGATCAAGAATGATTTATTAATGTTGAAAATTACTAAAGACATGAACCATAATAAAAATTTTTGGCATGTTAAGGTTCAAGTAAGAGATCCCTCGTAAAGAAATCCTAGTAGCTCTCGTATATCTTTTACCTATTGCCTATTATAGTTAGTTTAAGTGGTAATTAATTATTACTCGCATTAATATTTTTATTATTATTGTTAGTATTATTATTAGAATATTTAGTATTATTGTATTAGTATCATTATATCTATGATTATTAGTGTTAATATGATTTTACTCTTAATAATATTTTATTTTATTTTATTTCTTTTAGTATTATATATTATTTATACTTGTTTTTATCTATTTATCTATTTTTTATTTTTTATTTTTTTAATTTAGTAATATTTTCCTTCCTAATTTTATGGCTGTTTATTTATCTATTTATATTTTATTTATATTCTTTTTTATTATATTCATATATCTTAGGAATAAGAATGCCTACTATAGTCTATAGTACCTAATCATTATTTACTATTTCATAAATAAATAAATATATAAATACACAATACCGTACAATACAAATCGATAAATGCTTTGACAAATAGTAAAATCATAGAAAAGGAGGAAAACCAAACCCCAAAAATCGTGGAAGCCAGCAAGCCAGCCCGAGGCAAGCAGCCCATCCCCAGACCGGATGGATAGTTTTAAACTCTTTCTTCTCACCTTCTCCGACTCTTTCCTTCTTTCTTTCTTGACTGAATCTAATTTATTTGTCTTCGTCAGGTAATAATACAAAAGACTCTGTATGGCTATCAAACCGATACAACTCCAAACCTAAAGCCATATCAAAAACCCTAAAAAAGTTCAATTCTTTCTACTCAATAATGGCCACCGAAGCCACCACCACCACCAATTTCCAAAACCCCGACTTCCGGCCGGACTACCACCCGGAGACAACCGTGGCGCCCCACGACGGCCTCCACTTCTGGCAATTCATGATCGCCGGCTCCATTGCCGGCTGTGTCGAGCACATGGCCATGTTTCCGGTGGACACTATCAAGACCCACATGCAGGCTCTTGGGTCCTGTCCGATTAAATCGTTCAGCGTTGGCCACGCCTTCCGCTCAATACTCCAAACAGAAGGCCCCTCCGCTTTTTACCGTGGAATCGCCGCCATGGGCATTGGCGCGGGGCCTGCTCACGCCGTCTATTTCTCCGTTTACGAAAGCTGTAAAAAATACTTCTCTGGTAATAATCCTAACAACTCTCTCGCTCACGCCGTGTCCGGCGTGTTCGCGACTGTAGCAAGCGACGCCGTGTTCACACCAATGGATATGGTGAAACAGAGACTACAGTTGGGTAAGAGTAGTGTGTACAAAGGGGTTTGGGATTGCGTGAAGACGGTGTTTAGAGAAGAGGGTATTGGAGCTTTTTATGCTTCGTATAGGACTACTGTTTTCATGAATGCGCCGTACACAGCGGTGCATTTTACTACCTATGAGGCGGTGAAGAGGGGTTTGATGGAGCTTTCGCCAGAGAGTGCCAGTGATGAGAGGTTGGTTGTTCATGCCACTGCTGGTGCTGCTGCTGGTGCTTTGGCCGCTGCCATGACTACTCCGCTCGATGTGGTTAAAACCCAGTTGCAGTGTCAGGTAAGAAATTTGTTTCTTGTTTCATAGATGCAACTGTAAAGTAAATTTGATAGTGTGTCAAGTTTGGCTCGTGATTATAGCATGGACCATATTGGACTCTTCATGTTTTGGGGTCAAGACATAGCTTCACTGACTGTGCAAAGTTTAATCTTTTGTTCTTTGTTTAATTAATCAATGATCTTTTAGCCTTAATGGATTATGTGCTAATTATGATGGTCAGTCTCATAAGTTGTGAAATACTGTTTAATTGGGAAGTTTTAGTGTTCATGGCTCGTCAATAGTTTCCAGTCCTCTTCTCTTTTCATCCATGATCGGTAGGTAATCTGATCCCAACTTCTCAATGTTGGTTCTCAGCATGTGTAAGGCATATTGCTTGAGAAAAGCTTTTACTTTCACGTTTAAAGTTCAGTTACTGTTGTTTTCAAGTTGTTTAAGGTGCAAAGATTAAATCTCTATGATGCAGTCATGGAGATTACGGCTTAGAAACTTGTTACCACTGATCTGATGTAGAAGATTGTTATAAAAATATGCATGTTAATAAATTCTAAAATCCATTTCAGCGTCCAGTTGCGACAACTGTCTTTTTGATTGGTACTGTAGTAGCCCTTTGGTTAGGTATTGGAGCAACATTACCTATTGATAGCTAGTAATAAAGACTTTATATCAAGTCAAAAAAATACCAGGTCTGTGTGTCTGCAAATAGTTATAAGATATATAACAAAGCATGAACGAGGTACGTAACTAATGCTAGACAATCTGACTACACTGCAATCAAATACGATCCAATGAAGTGATTGATAAACTTGAAAAATATATCTGCATTTCTGTTTTCTACGAGAGTAGCTGGGGATTAAAGAATCCCATGCCTCCCTCTCATGGGCTAAATGATATTAGTCCCCATTCTGGGTTTTGCATGAAAGAGTTCAGCTTTCGAAGTTTTAATGATTAGCCCTGCCGCCGAAACTCTAAGTTTCACTCTAATCACTGATTGAAATTTCATCGCCATGTTTTTCATGATCCAAGTACATGGTTACTTTCCTTCATTGCCCTTCAATCTGTTCCCAGATATATCAACTGTGAGTTGTTATGTTCTCTTTCGTTTAGATTGAGGATTGATACTGCAACTACCTCTCCTTGAAATTTGCAAATGTTAATGCTATTTGATGACTGTAATTTCATTAAAGATTCATTGTATTGATGCTTTTTAAGGGACTCCTGTGTACTGTATACCCTATTTTGATCTCTACAACCAGATGCCAAGAAAGATGCAAACAGTTGTTGAAAGTACATCTTTATTCCAAGCTTCACAATATCATTGTTGATTAAATTTTTCAAAAAATGGATTTGCAGGGTGTTTGTGGATGTGGCAGATTTAAAAGTGATTCCATTAGGGATGTGCTTCGAGTTATAATAGAAAAGGACAGCTACAAAGGGCTTATGAGGGGATGGATTCCGAGGATGCTTTTCCATGCCCCTGCTGCAGCGATATGCTGGTCTACATACGAAGCTGCAAAATCCTTCTTCCATGAACTCAACGATAGCCGAGAAAGTGGAACTGTTACCTAAGTAACCATGGAGATCAAAGACATCCATTATCATGCAGTTGAATCCCAAATGACGATTTACAACTTGGAACATTTACATCTAACATGATTGATGGAAATGCATCATCGTTCGGTGCAATATTATTCATGAGGCAATAGAAACCAATGGATTGCTCAGGGAGGTATTTATTTTTGTTGTATGTGCAGTTTTGAATTTGAAATTATTGATAATGTTTTTGGCTATACTTTTCTTGACGACATGACGAGCTTCTATGTAACAGTCTCTGAATATTTCTTATTTTCTTTTTTCATTGTACTTTGCACTTTAAATTTTGGCTCTCATTGTTGGAATCAGATCTTCTGTTTCTTATTTTCTTTTTTCATTTTACTTTGCACTTTAAATTTTGGCTCTCATTGTTGGAATCAGATCTTCTGTTTCGTTATTTAGTTTATACTCTGTTCTATTAAATCTCATTCACATATTTATGTAGGGTCCACTTAAATGTGTGGATTAAATTAAATAGTACAGGAGAATAGGGGATCTTGTTCCCTTATTGTTAACAGTACATAAATCAATAAAGGATTTTGATCTTTACCACGAATAACAAGGATTTGGTTCTTGACTTGTTTCCCACTATCATATTCATTCTCCATCGGAGTTATTTATTTGTTCAGCTTTTAAGTTCTGGTTATATTGCTATAGTTGATGTTTTCATATAAGACTTGACTAGTTGGTGTTGCCAATCTCTTCTATGGTTCATGCTCTGGCTGCCATTGAACGAAGATGGATGGAGCACATTTTGATTTGACTGCCTCCAGAAGGCTTGGGCCTGTCATGTATCCTTCCCTGATTTCTCTGTTTAGAATTTGCTCCAGAAATTTGACTGGAATTACCAAATAAAAACCAATTTTCTTTACAAATTCAGGCCTCAGTTGAATCTAGATTTGGACGGTTGATGTGGAACATATAGAGTTACAAGAGCAAGCATTTCAAGTATAAGCTACAACTAGGGAATTGTATCTTCTGGTTTAGTTAAAAGGAAGCCAACATACTTGAAACTACTACAAGCATATGATTATCGAACCTCGGCAATAGATAGTTTGGAAAGGTGACGATTACTGCTGATAGTCTAGACATAATCAAAGCGGTCATTGTTTGTCGAATGCCAAGGAACAAAGTGGGGAAGATGGAAATAGTAAACAGAACGAAACAATCTTTAATCCAACTACGTGTACTTCAACATGGACTCATTTATGTTGTTCAAAAGGCATATTGCCAATTGTAAATGATATTTGCCAACGGTCATCAATATTGGGAACATATATACGATCAATAGATCCCATACAGCAACAAGAGATAAAGGAAATTCTACAATTTGGCATCTATGTTTTCTTCTTCCTTATTTTCAATGAGTTTCACCTCTTGGTCCTCATCCAAGAGGGGAATATTCGGAGACCTCACAACCTGACCAACAATCACAGTGATATCGTCGAGTTTGCCGCCTGCAAAACGAAAAACTTAGGCAAGCCACATTTTTATCAAGCGAGTCAACATGAACATGGGCGTGTCGCATTGTTGTCAAGGAAAGTTGTAACTTCTCATCTTGAAAGAAAAAAGGTTATCCGTACCTGTAAGTTTCATGCCAAGAACTTTCTTCCATAAGGGGACATCAAAACCCTATCCAGAATGAACATGGTATAAGAAACTTGTGATACTCGTTAGTTAAAGAAACAAATTTACAGTAATTAAGTCTAGATAATTGTGGCAACTAATGGCACCTTTGATCTGGCTTCCAGTGCGTAGGGCGACTCAAACCTTGGATCTAGTGAATGAATCCTAGCTAGGTTAGCTATTGCCTTTGCTAGCATTTGAGTCAAAACCTCCGTTAGAATGTGGTGAAATGAGTAGCTAATCCTCCAGAAAATAAATTAAGCAAGACATACCCGCCTGAGAAACATCACTCCACGTTGCAACTATGGAAACAATCTCATGATCGAAAACATTGTCGAATAGACCATCTGACCCCATCACTATGGTGTCCCCCACTGTTAATTCTATGCTGCTAACCTTTTAGCAAGAGATGAGGCCAATCAATTCAGATGATAGAAGGCTTATGAAACACGGACACTGTGATTAAGAATTTTAATGATCAAACTGGAAAAATGGAACAGCTTTGCTTATAGGTTGATATCACTTGTTACCGTAATTACTTACTTCTCTATACTACATCAAGAAAAACCTGAAGAAGGCTATGATGATTAACAGGTTTTCGGAATTATTCAAGACAATTTAGTTAGAGTTGTTCCTGACAGTATATAAGTCTTACTTCAGTATTGATGGCAAACATGAAAACAAATATCACTTACTGGTGCATAAAATATTTAATCTTGTAGGCAATGTCACAAAACAGAATTCTCAGTAGGAACAGCACAAATAACCCAGTATCACAAGGGGTGTTAAAAGTCCTAGATATACAAATATCATACCATGGCATCAAGGTACGTCTGGCCAACTAATTCTGAGCTCAATTGGTAGGGGCAATCAAAATAGTGTTCTTGTGGAGACGTTGAGAAAAGTATTTGACCTGTAAGGTCACTAAAACACCATAACTAGGCCAATTTGGAGGGAAAAAAGAGCAAAGAATAAACAGAAACTGATGAAACACAAGGAAAATTAACCACAGACCTCCACGGATAACCTTCAATCCACAATCTCCTACATTTGCAATCCTTAGTAATCCATTCCTCTCCAGCATGGCCACAATTCTAGGCGGAATGTGTTATAACCATAAATGAAAAACTGTGGATGGAGTTTTTGAAACTATAGGCAGGACATCCTTCAAAAAAACTATGAACTTACGCAGTAGCTGAACCGACAGAGGAGGAAGCATCGTGTGCTTTCTTTAGAAGAATTTGGGGATCATAGTTGACCTTCAAAAATGCCTCAGTGTTGGCAGACAAAAATTCACAAATGACAGGCCAAAACATTCGCCTAATAATAGATTAACAGAGAATTCTGTACGGCATTACCTCCTCATCTCCCACGAGATATGAAGCATTAGCCATCAGTTCTCGCGAGAACAAAGATGGATCCACATTCTTTTCAGCCCATCTGGAAATTGATCAAGATAAGAAGCAGAAGAAAAATATGGAATTTTCAAACTCTCGAAGCTAATAACACTTTTACCGCAGGGAATCGTTCTCGCTTCAAATAGCTGAAGGTCAATAACGAGGAATTCAGTTTAATCAATCATACTCACTGGTATACAAAAAGGCTACGCCTAGTGAAGAGGAATAGAATTAAAAGGCTATGCTTAACTGAGATATAATTCGTACCCAGAAACACCATCTGCAACGGCAATAACACCTCCATTATGGTTGCTTACGAAGAATGCGTCTTCCCCACCTCTCTCTACCTATGCAAAGTGGAAAGGAAAAGGTCTTGGAGACACTTGATACAATTTATAAACTAGAAGCAGAAACTAAGAACAAATGTTAGGTTTAAGGACCTTGTTGGGGTGAGGAATGAGTTGAGTTCCAACACAAAAGGATACCTCCGACCTACAAACATGAAAACAACCAAAGTAAAGTTGTGGCAGAGGCGTAAAGCACATTAACATGTTCCAAGTACAAAAAACAATACTTGTGGTGATTCGATTCCATAAGTTAGCAATAATATGAATTACAGAAGCGAAACGATTGATAAAGAATAGCCAAAGGGATAGAGGAGAGAGTTGATGAGCAAACCGAAGAGTGTTAACTTGGGATGAAGCACAGCAAATAAGCTTAGAAGTCTTGTCGAAAAGAGAAGGAGAGATGAACGGATAGGGGGCGAAGGAGGAAATGGAATGAAGCCCCATGTCTTCTTTCGGTGCATGCTGATTTGTTTTTGCGTGGCTCTATAGTAGCCACTTAACTGTTGATGTGTTTCTTAATATTATTTTAATTTACATCACTGAGGCGACAACTGGGCACCAGTGGTCTAGTGGTAGAATAGTACCCTGCCACGGTACAGACCCGGGTTCGATTCCCGGCTGGTGCAGTAATTTTTGTTTACTTTTGAGTTTTGGGATAGTATATATAACATGGGGCTGGGCTTAGGCTTCAGAAAAGGCCTCACTCCTCAACATAAAAATTCTTCTATTTCCATCTCATTCCGGTTACTTCTCTAACCTCTTGCACTTTTCACCTTTCTTATGTCAAACCACACTATGTGCATGGCAGAGAACAATCTGGATAGCGATACCGACTCGAATCCCGATGAATCCCTTCAATACTACCAGCCAATCGATGCTGAAGACGATTCATCCGATCATGGCCCAGAGAACGGATTCGCCACTCTTCATCTAAACGAAGACGGAGAGACCAAGGGCACCGACGACGACGACGAAGAGGATGAGGAGGAGACGATGAGAGAGGCGTCCAACACGGCGACGTTGAGGGCTTTTACAGAGGACGAGCGTCGGAGGAACGCGCCTTTGACGCCGGAGAATGCGGCACGTGTTATGGAGGCGATGCGCAGGGTTTCATTTGCTGGTTTGGCTCCGGATTGGGCGGGGCGGGTTCCGGAGGATCAGTGGATCCATCAGCTTAGGAGGTTGAGACGACCGCCGCCGCCCTGCCCTTCTGGTGCTCTTGGTAATTAGATTCAAATTCAAGGGGTAAGGGCTTTTAGAGTTACACTTGTACGAAGGATCGATTTTCTGCTTTGTTTTGCAATTAAAAACCCTTATTTTATCGGAATGCAGCTTATATATAGTAAATTAACATACACGGTTATGATCTTTATTGCACCAAGCCAAGCCGAGAGGGAACTCGATCAATCTCTAATACAAAATTGGAAATTCCAAAAATATGATCCAAAGATTGGATTTCATTAGGAAATAAATTTTTTAGTTTTTCTTTGTATAATTCCTTCAAGCACCAATATTCTCAACAACAGCACTCCTGTCCATTCTTTTGACAATGCCCGCAATAACCTGAGATATAGGGAAGATGATTGTTAATATTACAGAGAAACCAATGCAAAGCAAGTGGTGACTGAAAGAATCAAGCAATACCTTTCCAGGTCCTAATTCATAACTCATGTTTAGCCCTCTGGTCAGGAGAGTCCTCACTGTTGTTTCCCACTGAACAGGGGAAGTCACCTGTCACATTGATTTCAGAATCAGAACAGCGTTTCTGGCTCCATCCCATAGGAGTTCTCATGAATTTACCTGGCGGGCCAATATCTTCTTAATTGTGGCGGGGTCTGCATGTGGCTGTGCATCAACATTGGATATGACTGGTAGTCTTGGAACTGTGATCTCGGTTGCTGCCAGAGCAGCTTCCAATCTTGAAACAGCTGGTTCCATGAATCTTGTATGAAAGGCACCCGCAACTGCTAGACGCACCTGAGAAAATTAGAATGTTATTATAGATATGATTTAGGGATACAAAAACTTGATATCTATGATGAAGAAGATTACTGTCATTCGAGCTTTAAATGATTTTGCTTTGGCCTCTACTGCTTCTATTCCTTTCAAACCTCCAGATACGGCGTAGTTTCCCTACAAAAGTGTTCCAAACTCAATTAACCTACAATTCCTAGGCAATAGATGAAAGAAATAAAAAGGTAAAAGAATCTTACAGTACATAGGTAATTTGCAATCTCAACTTTGTTGGCTTCATCAACTTCTTCGTTGGCCGCATCGCACAACTGTTGAACCTTCTCGGAATCCAGTCCTATCACGCTGACCATACCACTTCTAGCAGCATCTGCGGCGTCCTGCCATTCAATAGAAAAGCATTCACAAATTTTCCCATAGAATAACAGGGTTGGCAAAAGACGGATATACCTGCATGGCTTCACCCCTCAATTTGACCAGCTTCAGCCCATCTTCAAAGCTATTTCGAAAAATAAACCCAGGGAAGGCTCAGTCTTCAGCAAAAGATACAAATCAACCGTGTACACATTTTATCTCATGCATATTAAATTCCTTTTTCAAGAACATCAAAATTTTCTTCATGAAAAATGGACAGCTGATTAAAAATCCATGACATGACTCAATCAAATAGGGTAAAGAATATATCAGTTAATGGACATATAAAAAGCATCAGGATCCCCAGCGGTATTACTGTTGCCTAACAGCCTATATGCTTTATGTTTAGCTCTAAAGATCCATTGGTGAATAGAAAAACAGACCCTTTCTATATATTATGTCAATTGCTTTTTACTTTATGTGCTGAGCAAAATAGACTTGTAGTATTAAATTGGTTTCATTCATTCATCATATTATATTGACAATCTTACAAAATTACCACTGAAGGATCTACTTTTAGTGTAGGGACCCTTGAAGCTAAATTCATACCACAGAGTTTATAGAAAATAGTGATACCACAAGAAGTGTCTTGGTGCAATTTACTCTTTACTTGATTTGCTTATGTTAAACAATGCAATATAGGTTCATATTAACAGAAAATAAGTTCATTTGAGAATATAAGAGTATCTAGATTCTCACCTGAAGGCTCCAGTGAATGCTAGAGCAGTATATTCTCCAAGGCTGAGACCACATGTGACATCAACAGAATCAATTATTTCTTGACCTCCATCACGAGATCGAAGCACCTCAACTGCAGCTAGACTTGTGACATAAATAGCAGGCTGTATACATGCAGGATCAGTTGCGTATTATTAATAGTCAAGCTAAAAATGATATTTCAAGAAACTAAACTAAAATTTCCAAGTATGAACATCACTTGAATAGCAATTAATAAAATAACAAGAGGCATTTAGGAAAAAGATTAAATACAAGATTCTTGGAGGGAGACTTTAGTGCTGTCTTCCCCCTGGGAAAACAATGTCAGTACAAACAAGCTTGCAGCATTGCAATGTTTTCCCTATTTATGGCCTTAATGATGCTGGAATATTCATAAGACAGTTTGATATAAAGTGAGCTTGCAAACAGGACCAGATGGTACCTGGCTTACAACAGTCGAGTCCAGCTTCTCTTTTGGACCATTAGTGCAGAGTTCTAGCAGATCATACCTGCTTGCATGAAATGGATTACTAAGGAAACAATTTATTGGGATAGAAATGTATCAGGATGAAGATGTGTTGAGTCATTCCAAGTTAAAAGAAGTCGTTGAATGCTACCCTAGTATTTCATTTGCTCTCTTATACAAATCTGCTGCAGCTGCCACGCTTTGAGCCTCCTTTCCCATTCCAACCACTTGTGCACCCTGTTAAGTTTGTTAAATCCATATTGAGTTGTTGACACGCAAAAAGATAGAAGCTTCATAACCACTACCATCAGAAATTCAATAAGGAAAACATAAAATGGCAAGATTCTATTATATGTATTTCATTTACAGAGATTCCAATTCTTATTCTTATTGTCCACAATATACCCTATCATTCAAATAACTGAAGGGAGACCAAACCAAACAAGAGATGTAAGCTTGTCTAATTACTTACGCATAACTTCCTGTCTAGATGATCTGTTAGAAGTTATCTCGTAATGATGGATGGTAAGGATAATGAACTCGAAGAAGGCTGCATAAATATGGTGTCTTTAATTCGGCATTGAAAAGCAGTACACAAACATATCAGCCAAAAATGAAGATGACAGAGCTTCGCACGAGAGGAGAAGACATTCAAATTTATCATTTTACTTCCATGCATCTATTCCCCACTCTCCAATCATGTGTTTATGCCCCCAGTGAACTGGTCTCTTAAGTGAATTGCGAAAACCAGTAGCTTATTGGAAGTAAGAAAGCAATAAAGATTCATGCTTTTAGGGATTCCGAGGAGATCAATTTCAAGTAAATAGTTCTTCTTTTTTTTTTCATTTGAACTTCACCCAGTGAAGTGAGACAGAGCGAATGACCTTCATTCCCACCCAGAAAACTTCCCCATGGAGGAAAAAGTGAACCAAATCCAATAGCTTTATATACAATTCGATCAAATGCAGTTACAATCACAAATACCAACCTAGAAATTCCCAAACTAATAGACAAAAAAGTGAAACATAAGAAAAAATGGGTTGTTTTACAACTGACCTGACCAGGGAAAAGAAAGGCACAGGTGGGTTTGTAATCCACGAACAGGGCATCATCAACAAGGGTCTGAGAACCAACGGATGCACTCATAAAAACCCTAGATCGACCCAGGGTTTTGAGACCAAAACTCCGGATTCCATTCCTATTGGAGGCAGAGAAAGAAAGGTTCTTGAGAGAAACCGAAGGGAGGACAAGAGAGGAAGCAGCCATAGAGAGAGGGGTGCGCAGGATAATGGGGCGGAGAAAGCGAGAGCGCAAGAGCATGCAAAGGCTTAGCAGAGGCCAGAGAGTGAGAGTCTGAGTCTCTTCCTCTTTAATGCATATGAAAACTACGGCAAAGAAAGAACACGAGACAATACAAGACTATGTATGTAGGCCAGCGGAGTTTACGAGGTAGGAGGAGAGGTTAGTCGTTGGATATGATGTCGCTGGCCAACTGTCCTTTCTTTTTGCTGTCTCCATATTTTGCTAGTCATTTTACAGTTGAGATTACTAAGACTGTTTTCTTTTATTAAGAGGAATTAGACATCTCAGAGACTGAAGTTACCTTTTCTTTTCCTAGCAAATTTAGAACTCACAATAATCGTAGTAATCATCGTCACACCCACTCAGCTTCTCTACTTTATAGGGGTAAAATTACGTACTATAAGCCCTTCCTAAACCGAAGCAATTAATTAATCCATATGTTCAAGCTTTGATTTGCCTAAGGTTGGAATACTTGAGCCGGGATTAAAATTAAAACTTTGATCTAGACTTACAAGCTCTCTTGTTTATACATTTGCATTGAAATTTCGGTACAAGTTGCAGCTTTATAGTCTAAATTTTGAGTGTTACAAAATTGAAAAAGTGAAATTTAGAATAACCTCACAGCTAAGTTGCAATTTCCAGTTTTCAAATGGAACATAAAACAAAGACCATCAATCAACTAGCGTTTCAGGACAAACTTCTGGCATTGTACAATACAATGGTTTAGGAATATGGAGTTCTTGTGCAAACAACTCTGAGATTTGAAAAGGTTTAAGATTTCATGTGGAAGTTATGCCCAGAACAATTTGGTTGAGGATTTTGAGAAAATATGAATATACAGATTGATAGTAAGAAAATTAAAGTGAATCGAATACTTGTACAATACTGTGTCTTCCATAACCAATGATTTTGAAATTGAAAGCATCAGCAGCCAGACCCCAGGAATTGTATCAGGCCTTCAGTTCCTCAGTAGATAAGAAAAGGAACGCTTTTCTCCAGCACTTTTGAATCATCCAAACTGAACCTGATTTGTTCTAATGTTAAAATAAGCAAGTAAGAACAATTTTCTTTGTTCTTGCATACATCAGTCGGAAACAAAACAATACAAATCCCTTAGAATTGGAAAGTAATCAATGATGAAGCAGAACCATATATGATTTGTTATTTTGGTATTGAATTTCAGCAAAGTGCTTAATCATTAGCATTAGCACCAGCAGATTTAGATTCAGTGGTAGGGTGTTGAGATAGTACTTCAATTATGAAAAGGAGCACTTGAGTGAAAACAGTACCTCCTTGCTTCATCTTCCCATCTCTAAGTGTAATCAACAACTTGAATCTCACTTAAGCTCTCCCTTTTGCTTCGTATTACTCTTGCTTGGTTTTCTTTTATTTCTAGTACCTAACAAATAGCAAGCAAAGTACCAAATACATTCTTTTCTGTTTAGGAAAAGTATCAATATATTTTTAAAGATTCCAGCACATTACCTCTGGTCTTGAATTAAGAACTCCACGGGACATTCCCACATCAACCCTCCATATGCTGCAGCCATATTTACTGCCAGAAACACCATGTATATAAGCTCTAATAAAACAAACTACAGAAGCTGAAAAGATGCTCCGCTACCAATTTATTCCTGAAACTTGAGGAGTATGTCCCACCACCATTCCCTTGGCTTTTAGTGATTCCAATGTCTCCTCAAGGATGGATTGTACCTGATGCGCACAACAGTTTAGCTCCAAAAGCCACACAAACGGTAATCATAAGCAAGCTGGTAGAGCGGATGAAACAACACACTCAACAACTCAAAACTCACATGAAACTTGATGTAACCGGTGTCAATTCCTCTTTCAGAAGGAAGAAAGATACCGGGGGCATTACACAAAACTTGCCTGATTAATTCGATAGTCCTGCTCCGGCGCATCTCTAGAATACAAGCGGTTCCAAACAACACTGTCATAGCCGCGGATAGCCGTGAAAGGAATGCCAAGATCATCATCATTCTCACTAAGCCCCTTCATCCAGTTAGATACTTCCCTATTCATTCTTTCTATGCCATATGCAACTGCAGAAGTACCAATCCTCCTATCAGGCAGGTATTAAGAAGAAGGAAAGAGAAAAAAATACCCCTTACACATGCATGTGCGAGAGAAGCACTTAGAAACAGATGTTGCAAAGTTCACTAATACTTTACCATGGTGAGGGAGAAGGCCACCATGACAGAATACCCAGTCATTGACCTTGAGTACAACAGAATGTCGTGCCAATTCACAGGCCAAAGGACCACGTGGACTCAACAAAATTGACCTGGAAAGGACCCCCTTTTGCCTCTGTCCTTGTATGTTAATGAAATTTGTCAGGATGGTATTCACCAGTTGTAATATAGAGTCTAATAACAACACAATATTAACAGAACAGTGAAGAGCAAGACTTCTCAGCTACCATTTCTTAACAGAAAAAAACAGTTTTATTACCTTCACTAGATTCCAAGGACCCCAAGAACCTTTGGACAGCTTCCGATCTTTTCTTGTTTTAGAGACTTGAAACCAACCACCAAAAGCATTTTCCCAGTTGTATTCATAATCTTCCAAGTGCGCCAAAAATTCAGTGCATTCATCAAATGCCCCAGAGTCAACATATCTAAAATCTCCGTCCACATTCATAGTCTCGTGATTCCCATTAATCTACATCAGCAGAAGGGCATAAATATAGTAAGAAAATGAAACACTACGACTCAATATCTACAATATGTTAGACTTAAGCACTGCAGAAACTACAGGAGAATACTATAGTCACTGTATGTAGAATACCAAGCTTAAAAAATTTCCAAAATAATGCCACATAATATCCATATATAAGTACTTTGCCAGAATTGTTCGGAGCTGTTTCCATAGCTTTTGTTACAAACCTGAAATACTGCTCCACCCTGAGCTTTTGCTTGCAGATCCAGGGAACGTAACAGTGATAATATGCCTATCTCGTCTTCACCACGATCCAGTATATCTCCAAGCTGGATCAATACCTACACCTCAATGGTAAGATTAAAAATAGTTGAGAAAAAGAAAGATTGCAGTTTTGGACTGGTAACATAATCACATGAGATTTGCTTCACTTGAATCATACATCAGCAGTAAGTCCACTTACCGTTTGTCCACCAATCCATACGTTCCCACCATCTGAACTCAGGACACCAGCCATCTCAAGCGCGTATCTTGCTTGTTCAAGATCTCCATGTAGATCCCCCACTGCAGGTTGAGTTATGTAAAATTAATGATAGTATATTTCAATAATGACAGAGTCATTTGAAATTATAACTCAACAAGTTGCTTTCTGAATACTGGGAAATGAGAAACACCAACATAAAATTTCAATTGGACTTGCTTTAAGTTAATTACAAAATCGGAAAATCCTGTTAGGCTAGAAGTATGGCGGCCTTTTCCATCTTAAGCTTGAACTCAACTAGAAAGTAGGAAACCTTTGAAAAGCATAACCCCCGGATATTTTATAAAACGTAAATGATATTCCATGCACAAGTAGAAACTCGTTGATTTGGATAAATCTACTAACAAAGAATGACACTTCTTAAATCATAAGGTAACAATATAAACTAACTTCTGTAACAAGGGGTTACTTTCACGTGAGCAAGAGTAGTATTGACGTGAATAATAATCAGTTACACGATATTCCTAACTAAATCTAATATGTTCATTAAAAAAAAAAAAATCTAAGACGACTCCGCTCTGTCACGGGATCCACAAACTACAAGCAAATTCTGAAAGAACCAAATTAGAACTTCGTGCGTAGGAAACTAACCAGCGACAATACGTCGACCAGGCGCAGAGACAAAAGTAGGAGGGCTTCCATTGATGACTATGGGCTCCAAGGCTCTACAGGTACCATTGTTAACACCACTGGCACTACCTAAAGCATGATAAGGAAAAGCAGATGACCAGCAAGTTTCTGTTTGTTTACGAGGAAACGCAGATGGTGGCAGAGATAAAGAATTCAGGCACAAACAAGCCATAAAAGGTTTCTGAATATGAAGACCATCCCCTTAAACTTCTAACTCTTCATTACCAGAGAAAAAAGTTATTGAAGTATTGAACTTTGTCAGGACAGAGAGAGAGGGAGACGAATCCTCACTCTCAGCCGTGAATTGATAATGCAATATCTTCTTATATTTCTCCTCCAATTTATTTAACTTTTTCTTCTCTATTACCAATCTTTTTTCGTGGATGGATATTCTTCACAATCTTCCGTTTTATCTGTTAGTTATCGTTTAACCGACACTTTTGCGACGTCGTATGGTGTGGTCCTTCTTCAGAGAAATTTGTAGAAACTCGTCATGTTTTATAATAATTTGTTTTTGGGCGATTATAAGAAATACTTCCTCTCTGGTAACCTCTTTGGAAATTAGTAGATTGCATTAATTATTAGTCAATTTTATCAACAGTTAGTTGATAGTGGATTAATATAGTTAATTTGATCGGCAGATAACATCACCTATTTATTTAAAGATGTTTGGTAAAATTAACTATTTAATATTAACTGTTTATGTATAAAATAACTTACGAGTAAAATGACTTATGAGTGCATGAGTAAAAAAAAGATTTATAAAAACATGAGTTTTATATCTTAGTATTTCTCTATATCTATCTCTATATCTCTCTCTCTCCTCTCATTTCTTAGTGTCATATTAGTGAAGTTTAGGATATTAGTGTTTGGTGAAATGAAATAAAAGATAGAGATGACAATTTGAGTAATTTGTAATAACTTTTGGACAAAATCATTTTTTTTCCTTAATTTATCAGCCATCAGAGCAAAATGCTTCTATAAGAACATCTTCAAAAACAGTGAATTGAGTTCAATCCACCAACCCAATTAGTTGATTACTAAATATAATTATCAACGGTTTGACATGATCAAATAACTAATACCTCTTAATTTGAAAAAAATAACTAATCAGTCATTTGTCAAATAAGGCCGTCCTTGACAAGAGTTATCCTGTGGATTGAGAATGATGAGATTTTCTAAGACAAACTAATAACTTATTGAGATATTCATCAGATATTAATAATTTAATTAACCGATGAGTAATGATATAAATACTAATGTTTTTATTATTGGTAAAGCTATCTAACAAATCATAAGCTAAAAAATGCAAACAAGAAATAAGAGGCTAAAATGTTCATTAGAAAGGGGGGATGAATATTAAAGGAAATATTAATAAAAAATGGAATGAAGCAAACATATATGAGAATTGAAGGCAATAAGACTAATATAAGTGGTGAGTACAAGGAGACTCCTACCAAAGTAGAAAGGAGATGTCGGAAGATACAGAGTTGCCATTTTTTGAGAAAATATAATGAATTTGGCCATTCAAGGCAATCAAGAGTTATAACAAGCTACAAAGAGTTGTATGTATTTGTAAAAGCAATTAATATACATTGGACAAAATAAGAGCAACCTTCTTAGGCATTGAAAAATCTAGATATTCCACATTTTAGCCTAATACTAAGGATTTTGGAAACTATTCTTGTGTATGCTGAGGTCACTTCTGATTTGTAGGATTAAGCTATCGTGGAACTACTCATCGGTTAACCTTTTATTCTGAAATATACAAGAGTTCCTCTTATCCCATATAGCCTTGACAATAAAAGATAAAGCTATGCAAAAGCACCACCTGACTGAATCATTAAAATGTAAACTGACATCACCATGCTTTGATCGAGCTCTAATTACAAGGGGCATTCACAATGTAACATTTGTGCAAAATTATCTTCCAGCTAGTGTTAACAAATTCAAATTGAAAAAACAATTGTTTATGACTTTTCTTCAGCCCTCTAACAAACGATGCAATAATTGGGAATGTTGACAAAGCTCTTCAACTTGTCTACTATTGGCAATCTGTCTTTCATAACTGATCACAGAGTAAAGGTAGCTCCAAGGTGATAGAGCTTGATCTAAACCACCTTAGTCCAAACACTACAAGAAAACAAGACATTCTGCGACGTCGACGTTTTTAAAACGTCACAGAATGTCTAAAAAACGTCGCAGAACGAGAAAAATATTAACATTCCGTGACATATCGAAAAACGTCACTAAAAGATTGGACAATCCGCGACATTTTAAAAACCGTCAAAGAATTTCTAACATTCCGCGACGTTTTAAAACGTCACAAAATGTAAAAGAATCTGCGACGTTTTTTTGGAAACGTCGCGAAAGGTCTTCAGTGACGTTTTTAAAAACGTCACGAAATGTCTTCTGCGACGTTTTTATTATTATTATTTATTTTTAAAAATCAAATTAATTTAATAATTTTAATAATTTTAATAATTTTTTAAAATACAATTTTTAAATATTATTTATTTAATAACTATTCAATTTTATTTATAAATTTTATTTATTTTATAATTCTTCAATTTTTAGTATATCATTAATTTTAAATATTCCATTATTTTTTTCCATTTTTTGAAAATTATTTTAATTTAATAATTATTTTTTTAAATACAATTTTTTTTAAATCTTTTAGTGTTATTGTTATTTTTCATTGAATAGAACAAAGATCCTTCCACTCACAACGTTAATGTTTCAAGAGTAACTAAAACTATCAAATCTGAAAACTTTTTATACAGATCACTAATCTAGTACAAGGATCAATCCCATAATGTTGCAGACTCGAAACACCAAAGCAACGGGGCGACGAATCATCTAGCAGAACAAAATTACAGAGGCCATAAAAGGCAGTGGCAAGTTAAAGAACAAAAGAACATTTCTATGTCGTGTAAATAGATCCCTTCTACAAAGGGAACAAGAGGCATGCCTAAGAAGCCATTTATCTATGCCAGGTAGGTGAAACAAGCGATGACAATGAGGCAAGCTTCTAACAGTCTC
>JAOTAW010000008.1:20856215-20867671 GCA_025629945.1 Erythroxylum savannarum | reverse complement strand
GTTTGGTAAAAATAGTAAGTTAAGCCCTAGATACATTAGTCCATATGAGATTATTGAGATAGTTGGACCATTGGCTTACAAGTTAGCATTACCGCCAGAGATGTCTCAGATTCACAATGTGTTCCATGTTAGTATGCTTAGGAGGTATCGATCAAATTCCACGCATGTATTGCTAACACAAGAAGTTGAAATTGCAACTAATTTGAGTTATATGGATAAGCTGATCAAAATAGTTGGCTAACAAACTAAGTAGCTAAGAAACTGAGTAAATCCTTTGGTGAAAAATCCTTTAGAGGAATCATTCAAAAGAAGAAGCTACCTGGGAGACTGAGGAGAACATGAGGAAACAATACCCCCACCTATTTGGTCAATCAGGTAAGAATTTCGATGAAGAAATTTCTTAAGGGGGAGAATTGTAATAGCCTGTTTATGTATTTAGGGGCCTAACGGTTAGATTAAGTCATATGAGTTATATCATTTAAGAATTCTTGAGATGCATTTCATTTACATGTATAATATTCATAAAGACACATGAATCATGATTTAGAAACATTACAAAGATAGTATATGTACTAAATTGACTTTTTCGGGGTATGAATTATTTTAAATAATTATGATATGATTGAGTGATTGTGTATTAAACATGTCTTGAATTTTGGTTTCATGAACTATAATTAGTAAATTGGAATTTATTGTTATAAGTGGGAGATTGATGAAGTGATATGTGCACCTAGATTAGGAAAATGTTAAATGGCAAGACAAATTGATATATGAAAATTTAGGTTGACTAGGCCTATGAAATAATGACACGTGGCAATGGAGAATGAGTGACAAATGGCTTAGGTAATTAGGTAACAAATGGCTTAGGAAATTATGAGACAACTGGCCTAGTGATTGAGTGACAATTGGACTAGTTATTAAATGACAATTCGTGGTTTAGGAAGAGGACACATAACCTACTCTTTACTTGACAAGTGTCTTGCCAAGTGTCTCAATCATTGCCACACATATAGACCATCGACACATATACACATGAAAGACCTTCTTTTCTTTTGTTCTTGCTACATGCTATCTCCTCCTCCTTCTCTCATCATCGACACCCATACACAACCCTTACAACTTTGAGATTTTGCTAAGATTCTGCACTTCGTCACTCCAAAATTTTGTTGTCTTCATCTTGTTGTTGAAACCCTTGTTTTTGTTTTCATCTTATTCTTGGGGTATGCATTATCCTTGCCTTTTTGGAGGGATAAGTTAGCTTGATGATTGAGGAGGTTTTAAGTTGAACAAGTATGTGATTTATTGACCTATTATGATATATGTTACCATAACATTCATGATGGTTAAATTGAGATGGGGATACATGTAGGGTTGATGATGAGTTGTGCTAGAATTTGATAGATGAATTGGTTTTGTTTTTATGTATGAAACCGTAGGTTAGAGGCTGTTTAATGGATGATTTTAGGTTTGGGTTTGAAGTATAATGAAGGTGAATTTATGCTAAAGAAAGGTGTTAGTGTAGTGTTCTTGAAATGAGGCTAGAAAAGGATTGGTGAATGAATGATTGATGAATCTAGAGTAATCAAGTTTACTTAAGGTATAAATCTAATTGCCAATAAGTTATGTATAAGATATGATGTATAATGATCAAGACTTGTAAATAAGGATACATACCCGGGAAAGTCAATTGAGCATGCATTGATCATGACATATAAACATGTAGATGATTGAGTAATCATATGATTGATCAACTTAGTAATGTGTGAACTATATGTGTGTATTGCATGATTAAAAAAGCAAAAGTAGATCGTCATCATCTAGACATTGCTAGATCTTCAAGGCAATAGCTTATCTAGAGCGTACTGTGAGTTAACCTAGATATTTCTAACTACGATTGATTTGTTTTTGTTTAAATTTTAGCTACTGAATTGTTACTTATATAATTGTGATATTTCTGGACATTGTTAGTCCTATGAGTTTGATATTTAGGAATGTATTAGAAGTGCTTACTAATTGTATGTGAATGGGGAAATGTGTTCTCAACTGAATGTTGAATGTCGGACTCAGATATGAAGAATATGATAAATGACTGAGCACATTGAATGAAAGTTATTGATAGCATAATGTGTGAATTAATACATTCCATCACATTAATATGCATGATCAGATAAAGGAGTTGTGATCGGAGTGACTAACGTGAAAAAGAGCTTTCAGCTCAGGAATTTGCACAAAGAGCCACAGGCTTAGTTATTAATGAGCCCGGTATCCACAATGGGTACGGAACAATATATGAAATGAGCTCGGTATCCACAACAGATACGGGTTAGTAAATAGGCGCTTGGTCACAACAAAGTAAAATAAAAGTGGAGTCACATGTGCATTTACATATATAACTTTACATGTATTATGTGAAAGATTTCAATGTATTATTGAATTGTTCTAATATGTGATATGCAATATTTTTGTACATGTTGTACTTATTGAAATGGGATGAAAGGTGATATGGTATACACAATGCAATGATATGATGTACTTGTTGAATTTGTTTATTTACTTGTGATATTTGTGTCTGACTTAAGTGAGCACATCAATGATCGTTCACTCACTGAGTTCGCAAACTCATCAAAATTGCGACATTGTTTTTTTCAAGTTTAAAGGAGTTCTAGCTCCTAAGGGGATAAAGTAAAGTATAGTACCCGCGTTTTAGGGACAAAATGGCTCAAAGGTCTGGTCAGCTGATTTTGAAGAGTCTAGTTAGAGTATTTTGGTCTAGTGTCCCATTTCATGTTGAACATTTTGTATGAAGTGGTAAACTCTCGCATAATATGTAATGTTTATACTTGAGTTATAAATTGTAATGACACAATGAATGTTATGTTTGTAAATGAACTGTGATTGCAAGATCTTTTGAAGATCTAGTGATACATGTGATGCAATAAATAAAATAATGTGTTTGCTCTAACGTGCCATTCCCGTAAGGTATGTGCTCAGATATACTCTGGTATGCTGGTTATATGATCTATGAGAGTGGTATGTTACACTTTAGCATCAATTCCTTATATGATGATGAGACTGTATGAGGATGAATTTCCTCTCCTAGAGAGACCTACAGATGGTACTAATAGGGTTATCCTCAATCCTTATTTTCATTATACAGAAATCACCTCTCATGGTACCCTTAAATCTATTCCTAGAGATGAAGTACTCAACTGACACACTAATAATGTTATGGCCTGAAACAAAGTTCTTCACCGAATAGATATCAAGGTTGATGGACTTAAATAACAGACTCAGGCTACTCGAAAAAGGATAGAAATAGTATCTTCTCACACCTAAAAGCTATACACATCTTTGAAAGATCAGATGGTTCAACTTATTGTTGATTTAAGAAGATATATTGAAACATAGTATTTTGGACCTGATTTCACAAACAAAGAACAAGAACTTTAAAGGGTGAAAGAACTACTTCAAATAATGGAAGCAATCATGTAAATAAAATAGTCTAAGACTGTTTATAGAGCATATCATATAACTTTTCCAGTTATTCAACCCATCTATTCATCCTCATCTTATCCTGAAGCTGCTAATTATGAAAAAGTGTTTAAAATAAATTATCTTTTAATTAGGCAACATATTCATCCTACCACTAAACCTAAACCTACCAAACTTACGAAGACCAAAACTGAAAGGACTCATGATCCCTCACCTTCAAACATGTTGATCTATGAACCAAACCTTTGCAGATTAAAACTCCACCTTCATCACCACCTAAAGCCCAACCTTCTCCATTTATTATAAAAGATAAAGGTCCTCAACAAGAGTTCATTGCAACTCTTGCACTAGTATCTATTTCAGGCAAACCTAAAGAACAAACATTTGAAGATTTTGAAATTTCGAAACAACCCTCAAAAGACTCAAAGCAATTTACAGATTTATCTGAATTAGCTCAGATCATGATGACTATGCACGAAATATCTCAACCAACTAAAGTCGAACCAGATATCAAAGAAGTTGAATCTACAAAGACTAAACCATTTAAACCCTCACCACTACCAATACAAACACCACTAACCAAACATGCTTCAAGACCCTGGTTTACTTTTGATGACCTTTTACCCAAAAAATGGAGAGATCATCTGCATGAATTTGAAGCTTGGATCGATTTATAGATGACTCAACCTAATAATCCCTTACAAGATATCTAGTCTGAATTTACGTCTCGTTTTACAGGTACTTTATGAGAATGGTGGCAAAGTCTAGATGACTATTGCAGGCTCCAGTATATTCAAGTAACATTTGCAGGAATTCTTCTTAAAGTCATTCATAAAGATTCGTTGGAGATTTTTAGCTCATTGACAAACAAATCAGGCAAAAATATTTTGAAATGAAATGTTGTTCATTAGACAAAAGAGATCTATAGAAACATTTTCAATGTAAGATGGAAAGATATTATTTGTTTAATGGTCTACGTAGAGATATGAAAGAAAACCTCTTAGAGAAATTTATGAGCTCACTTTGGCTTCTCTTAATAAATTTTGTGATCAACAAACGTTTTTCAAGAACATTATAAAAGGTAGTCCTCTCTTGAAAAAGGCTTGCAAAAAACCTTATCTGAAGATCAATTGTACAGAGAAAAAGGATTGTGACTATCGTACTAAACAGAAGTATCATCATAAGAATTTCTCCTACAAAAAGTTTCACAAATCTCAAATTTTGAATGAAGGTTATCATAAGCTATTCAAAAGACGAAAACCATGCAGATTTGTCCGATTCTTTAAACAAAGAGCTCATCATACAAAAAGTCAGATCTTTGTTTCATTTCTGTCAAACCAAGACATTATATTCACCAATGTCCTAATAAGACACAAAAGGATTTGAAATTGTTGGAATCCATTAAGGCCATAATGCCTATCCATGACAATGGTTATATTGAAGACTTCATTAATGAACAATCCAGTGAAGATGAGAAAACAAAACTTGTTGTTCTAATTAACTCTTCTGATGATGAGTTTACATCCTCTTATAACCTAATTGATGAAAATACTGAGGATGATTACTTATATATGCTACAACAAACATGTTTACAGGTAGATTTAAAACTTATCACAGTTCCTCATCCTTATGTCCATATCCAGTTATTGCAACAAGATAAATATGATAAGCCAATCAAGGGTATTGGGTATATAGATATTGGATCCTATCGGAGTCTTATGGAGGCTATTATCTTACCTCTTAAAGTCTAGATATCACATGATGAATATTTCACTACTGTTGATGGTAATTCATTCAAAATTGAGCTATCACCAAAAAGGAAAGAGAGAAGATTTTTCCCTGATTGTGTTGTGTGGACTAAAGTTCTTGGTAGTAATCTACCTAGACTAGATATTTCAATTGGTATGGTTATATATTGCAAAGCATCTCCATTACAAATCTTACCCAAAGGAATTAAATATCGAGCCAACTTCAGTACCTATGTAGATCACGCAATGTGTTTGAACTCACCCAAATACCTCCTTCATATGAAACACTAAGGGATCAATTTTTAAAGCACTGTCCTAAGACCCATGCACAGTTCTCACACCCCAATCCTCTTTGGAAAAATCCACAATTCTTTATTCATCTACCATTCAAGAAGAATGAAGACATTAATCCTACCAAGGATACTATTCCTAGCATGAATCTTAATGATTTAAATTTAGCACCAGAGGAGTGTGCTCTCTTACTAAAACAAGGATTAATTGAGCCAACAAAATCAGATTAGGAATGTCAAGGTTTCTACGTGAACAAAAGAGCATAACAAAAGAGGGGAAAAAGGTTGGTAATTGATTATAAACCTCTTAATGCATTCCTTCAAGATGATAAATTCTCACTACCAAAGATCAATACTTAAGTCATGTTTCTAAAAAAAAGCCACAATCTTTTCAAAATTTGACTTGAAAGCAGGATTTTGGCAATTGAGTATAGATCCATAAGAAAGATACAAGACAGCTTTCTACATTCCCAATGCTTAATTCCAATAGACTGTAATGTCATTTGGACTTAATGTTGCTCCATCACTACTCCAAGGGACCATGACAAAAATTTATGACCTCATTCTTTCTAGTACCTTGATCTAAATTGATGATGTCCTCTTATACTCCAAAACATATGAAGATCATAAGGCTATACTTCAATCAATTTTTTGATGTTACAAAACAATATGGAATTATGCTCTTATCTAATAAAAGTCATATTGGGATAGCCCAAATAGAATTTTTGGGTATGAATTTCCATGATGGATGTTATCAACCTAGTCCACACATAGCAAGTGAGCTATTACATTTTCTTAATGAAAATCTCATCACAAAACAAATTCAACAATTCATTGGAATTGATAATTACGTCAAAGATTTCATCCTTTATGTGACTGATTACACAACTCCCTTATCCAAATTGTTGAGAAAGAATCCACCATCATGGAGTAAAGAATAAACCAGAGTTGTCCAACACTTAAAACAAGCAAGTCAGAATCCACTCCCTTTAAAGATTCCTAACAAAAGCCAACGTATCCTTCAGACAAAAGCTAGTGACCATTATTAGGATGCCATCTTGATTGAAGAGATTGATGGGAAAAGACATTATTGTGGCCATGCTAGTGGCCAGTTCAAGGAATAGGAAAAACCACCATACCCTCTATAAGAAAATCTTAGCAGTAAAAAAGAGCATTGAAAAATTCAATTTCTACCTCAACCTTATCACTTTTTGATTGAAATGGACAACACATCTTTTCCAAAGATTCTTGAGCCTAATAAGAAGATATTGCCTGATAGTCAATTACTTCGTTGGCAAGTTCAGTTTTCATGCTATAAATTCACTGTTCGCCATATCAAAGGTCACCACAACATCATTGCAAATTTTCTCTCTCAACCCAGAAAAATAATTCAATTGCTCTCTCCCATCCTTAAAAAGTCAATTCCTCTCATTATCCCTATCATAGAATTTCCACTGTATACTAGGATTAAGAAATCCTTCCCTCCAATCTCCAAAACTCCTCCACAAACAATGTATGACATTGTTGTTCTCCTTTGGAAAAGTCTTTTTACTACCTGCATCTGGTTCTCACTACCTCGATTATTCCTCCACATCCCTATCAGTTTGACATGTTAACTTCTTACCGATCATCATCTTTATGATTCTCTTTCTGAGCCAACAATATGGCATCTATGGGCTTTATCTGCCATGTATGCATGTCCAATTGTTCTCTCTCATTTACATGTTTATAAACATCTTGCCAATCCAACCAATATCAATTCCCTACTATAGACATCCCTCAAATGGTTACAACCTTGCATAAATGACGTATTCAACTTGGATACATTCTCAACAAATATCAACTATGAGACATTCCTCTATCTAAATAAAAAGCTCATTCTATCTTCATTGTTCACCGCCTGTATAGCCTGACTGAGCATGGTTATATTTACACCATCAAATTTGGTGAACCTCTATTAACTGGCCCAAACAGCAGAAAGACTTGATATGTGATCTATACCATTTTTTAGATCACATAAACCATCATCCCAAATATACCAAACCACTTGTACATCTCTGGGTCCACACAAGGTGACTTTGCCCTTTCGAAGCCCATTTTACCAACTACTAGATATTGGTCTTTTGGTGACCAATTTGCTTATATGGGATTTAAAATTATAGCAGGTGAATTACCATGCCTACCTGGTTTTGAGCGTAAGAACAATGTTAAACTAGGAGAAAGGTCTACAACTAAGCCCGAAAATGAGCCCAAACTTCCTGATCATTTTCAAGGTGCCCAAGATCTTTGGCCACAAGTTTGAACCAACACAAAAATAGCCCATTTTAATAAAGAACTGGAACAAATGGATGATGATATTTCTAGCTTTAATGATGGCAATAGTGGACCCAAATGTTTTATACACCTCCTTATTTAATAGACTCCTTATTATATTTTAAGAATATTATTGAGAATTAATGTTTCCAATAATTCTTAATTTTATTATTCACTTTTGCATTTTAGTTTGAATTATTGTACTATGTGGGAATCTTTTCTAAAAGTTGTTTGTCCTATTTCCTGTCTATAAAATTAAGTTTTTTCCTTTCATTGTAGATCATTGAGAATTCAATAAAAATAGAGTGTGTTTTATATCTTATGACTTCTTTCTAGGTTTTCTCTCTCCTAAAAGCTTGATTCTTGAATAATGTAAGCCACAGTCACACAGAAAGATAAAAATGCTCTACACTTGCCTCTTCATGAAGATTTTGTGTATTAAGTCTTGGACTATAAATCTTGTTTGAGATATATGTTATACGGGGAAAGATTAGTCAATTTAGAATTCTAAAAGGTAGGTTTTAATAATTGACGCCCTAAACAGAAAAGAAGGGCTTTATGTCTTGGCTAGCATATGTGAAATCTAAGCTATAGTCAATCTTTTTTTATCTTTAATTTATTATGGATTATTTGATTTACAATTAAGTTGACTGGTATATAGGTTAGAAACCCATGATGTAGCTCCCTTGAAGCTTATTAGTGAAATATTATGCTAGCCTAGGAGTCATAGTGAGAAGAGCCTTTCTCGATTAATATACTCTAACAATGCCACATACTTTTGGTTTCTGCTATCCTCGTATGCTCTCTAACAAAGGGTAGCCCGGATGGTAATATAAATTATTATATTTAAACATTAATTAATAAGAATTACTTATTAATAAATTATTAATTATAAAATAAAATTAATTATATATTTCATTAATCATGCCATGTTTTATTTTAATAAAATGATTTTATTATATTTCTATATTATATTTAAATAATTTAAAATGATTATTTAATTTCTTTTAAATAAAAATAATATATTTTTACTATATTAATTATAGGCCCATCTAGTTGACCGATAAAAGGGTAAATTATATATTTACTTTTAATTCATTTGAATATTAATAAATGAATTACTTACTCATACATGGTAATGATAATTTAATTAATGATTATTCAAAATAATAATAATAATAATAATAATAAATACATAAATAAATAGACCTCTCCTGTAGTTTAATACAACTTTAAAAAGACACTGTGATGTTTAAAATTATATAAAAAAAACTCTTTATAGTTTTCAGTTTTCAAAAATAAATTCTCTTTTTTTAGACTTCGATTAAAAATAATGATGAAATACATATAGTATGAATATTAAATGTGGACTAATCAAATGTTAATATTATAATAATTCAACTCAGATTTTAAACATAACCTAAACGAATTAGATTTGGCTTAAAGTAATAATTTAAAATAATTAAAATAAATTATTAGTTTAATTCAGATTTAGTTAGCTCAGTTCGAGATTAAGAGCTGAGTTGAATCGTCATATAAATAAAATTTAATTAGTTCGTGTCTGATATTTATACTGCATATGTTTCATTATCTGAAGTCTAAAAAACAAGATTTTCTTTTTTAAAAAACTCAAATCTTGGAGTTTTTGCATAAGAACTTTTTGTTATAAATTTTCAAATTATTTAACAAAAACACTATTAAATATTTTATTAAAATAATTATTAATAAAAAGAACTAAAAATTGAAGATATGCGTCTTTATTTTTTAAAAAGTCATAAATAATTAAAAATTTCTTGCATATGCTTCAGATGGTCTCAATCATGAATTTTAATTACAAATATTTGGAATTTTACCCAATTTGAAAGGAATTATTTTAGTAAGTTTATATTTGATAATCAAAATGAAATTTTATAATCATAACTATGAATACTTTCTTATTGACCTTTTATGTTCTTATTAAAATTTATTCTCAATTATGTACATATTCAAAATTTTCTTTACTTATTCGTGGCAAAATTAATTCATTTTTACGATTTTAGTAGCTTATTATTTATTATTGATTAAAAAATTCAATCAATTCAACTGAATCAATTATAAAAATTTTAAATTATAAATTTTTTAATAAAAATTATTTTAATAATTTTTATTATTAAAAACTAACCGATTTATCTATCGTATCTTCTTGTCTAGTTATTTCCATTTCTGAAAATGAAATTTGCACGGTGGGGTATTGTTGAAAATTTGACGATGTGAGTCCCATGTATGACCGAGAACTTCGGTATATATTTTTGCAGGTCTCTGGCCCTAATTGGTTTTGTTGTTTCTTATTCTTGGCTTCTTCGTTCTCGCCACCCGCCAAGGAATTGACAGAAAGTAGAAGAAATGATCTAACAAAAGTTTTGACCATCGCAGAGGCAACGAGCAGTACAAGATAACACACGTTTCCACGCAAGACACTTCTCATGGATCTAGAAGTATATACACAGAGCTAGCTAACACACGTTTCCACGCAAGACACTTCTCATGGATCTAGAAGTATATACACAGAGCTAGCTAGCTAGCTAGCTAGCTAGAGGACAAGACATTAGTGATTAGACATGCCTATCGGTACAGAAGTTGCCCACGAAACTCCTGACAAAGTGGTTACTGTATATATCGTATCATTCGATAAAAAGCTTTTGAGCCACTGAGGTAGATTGTCTTAATTGTGTATTTTTCACAAGAGGTCAACAACACTGTTTTAGTCTTAACCTAACGCTAATGACAAATGCACATTGACAATAGCGTGCCTCGTATGAAAAGAAGAAATCGTTGTCTAATGCTCAATCCTGGGACGGCATGTATAGCTACGGCATGCATAGCTTCCACTTTCCAATCCATCACAAAATCGATTTTGTCTATGCGGTACTAGAGTGGCTTTCCATCTCGTCCATATTTTATCATTGGTTAATTGTAAAACAAACCTTAAATCTTATTTAATTTTATAATTATAGTTTGAATTTTAAAAATATAATAATAAAATTTTTAATCTTTAATTTTTTTAAAATTCTAATTTGACATTATTCTATTCATTAAATTCACTTACGTGAACATATTTCAAAATTCTAATTATTAATACACATTATTTTAAATTAAGAGACGAAATAAAATGATAATAAAAGAATGTCGTCCCAAGAAAATAAAACCCTAACTAAATTGTCATTTGTTGGGTGCTTCTAGTTGCAGTTTCCAAATCTTGTGATAGACATGGTAGTTTAAGGGAGTTTGACGAAGATTTGGTTCTATATTATATCAGCTAAATAAAAGGCCACTTTGCATAACAATTAATTTCCTATAGTTTTGCCTTTATGTCAATAAAAATCATACGCAAATTAGGTCTTGCTTCTCTCTCTTTTTACGAGTGCAAGTGTTGATCTTGCCGTTCATGTGCAAGGTGAGGTCTAGGTATTATTTCTACGCTGGTCTCTTTTAGATTTTCGTTTAAGTTTCATAGATTCAGGATTGCAAAGGCTCTCTAATCAGGAGAAAGAAGACAGCGAGTTCGTTGTTTCTCCAGAGGATGTTCAGACGGAAGACTTTGCTGCGATTCTTAGGGACGCACGAGGTAGGTTTG
>JAOTAW010000008.1:20668522-20681361 GCA_025629945.1 Erythroxylum savannarum | reverse complement strand
CAAAGTATGCTCACTTTGGAGCTCTCAAGGCAGATTTTTCAAGCTCAACAGTAGCCAAATATTTCACAGACAATATCATTAAATTACATGGGCTGCCTAAGTCTTTGGTGACAGACAGGGATAAGGTTTTTACTAGCAACTTTTGGCGTCAGCTATTTAAGTTGCAGGGCTCTACGTTGGCCATATCTACTGCTTATCACCCTCAGTCGGATGGGCAAACAGAGGCAGTTAATGAATGCGTGGAGATGTACCTACGCTGTTTTGTGTCCGATACTCAAAAGAATTGGGTGAGACTGTTACCTTGGGCAGAGTATTGGTACAACACATCATGGCATTCCAGCGCTGGATTCATTCCGTTTAAACTTGTGTATAGTAGGGATCCTCCCACACTGTGCCGATACGTCCCTAACAGCAGTGATCCACCGGATGTCCGTGCATTATTGCTCGAACGTGACCTGTTATTGCAACAATTAAAATCAAACTTAGTTCATGCTCAAAATCGGATGAAAAATTAGGCAGATAAGGGGAGAACCGACCGTGAATTTAGCTTGGGAGACTTGGTATGGGTTAAACTACAGCCTTATTGACAACATTCTGTAGAGCTACGCTGACACCAGAAGTTGAGTATGCGATATTTTGGCCCTTTTCCAGTAGTAGATCGAGTGGGTCGGGTTGCTTACCGTCTTTTGCTTCCGGCTACTGCGAAAATCCACCCTACTTTTCATGTATCGCAACTGAAGTTGTGCCGAGGCGATTACGTCTCTCAAGCTTTGCCTCCTTCGTTGTTTGTTGACACACCTGCAGACATCGTTGAAGAGACGTCCGAAGCAGCGGAGGTTTCCCAGGCGTTCGATATTGAAGGTGAGGAGTTGGTGAACCCAGATCTATTGGAGTCTTGTAGGGGCGGCGTGGCTAGGGATTTATCTACGCCTATTCCTTTGGCTTTGGAAGACACACCGACTTCCACTAGTTCAACTGAGATTAGTTTTCAAAGTAAAGTGGAGTTGGGAAAAGATCTGGTGCAACAAGACTTACGTGAGGATAGAAGCATACAAGTCTCAGGAGAGACCACATCAACCAAGGACAAATTAAGCCTTGTGGACAAGGCTTTTAATGGTGGGGGACGTGTCATGGGCCCAAGCCTCGTTTCGGATGCAAAGAGTGAGGAGCCATTGAGGAAGAGCACTAGGTCACATGTCGCCAACCGATTGCTAGAGCCTTATTTTACTTACTAAATATATAGCTGGAGATTGTAATAGGATTTTTCATCGTAAGTTTGGTAGTTTCCTTCTTCTTTGAGGATTTGTCTCTCCTGTAGACAAATATTTTTGGATTGTCGTATTTTGAGCATTACAGAAATTTGAGATGATCCAAATAACTTCCTCACCGAAAAAAAAAAAAAAGTCTTACCTCAAATTTTTGCCAGGCCAATGTTTTGTTTTCTTATCAAAATTAAATAGTTGATAAAATCACAATATTTATAATCTACGAATGACAGCGGGCTCGAATTAGCCAAATTTAACCTTTATTAATTTTTTAAAATATTTTCAAAATTACATTATGTTGCGTTAAGTCTCAGATTGGGCTGGTCCTGAGCAGCCTGACTTATTGATTTAGAATCGGGCTGAACTGAACCAATCCTAGGCTCAATTGCCAAGCGCAAATTCTTATTACTTAAAGCAGGTAGAAGATTACGGTAATGAAGAAACCACCAGTCATGTCCGAAACACGGTGGCAGTAGTTGGACACGATATAGTTACGCAAAACGACATATGGAATTGCGTAATTACTACTGATTTGTGGTTAAACTTGGATGGTCCACTCCAGTGTTTGATGTCCATATCATCCCATCTTTCTCATTCCTATCCTTTATTTCGTTAGTAATTAACAAGTTTGCTTTTCCATTGGTTGAGTGACTTACTCTTGGCGCCTGTACTAAAATTTAACTACAACTGTATTAAAAGTACTTGACTTTCTATTTGCAGCAAAATAGGCCTTGATTGAATTACTCAGAATAATTGTTATTGCTAGAATTAAATTTATTGATGATATTATGAATCTTTATTTATTACGTGCCATGTTTTTTTTTACTTATTTATTTTTTTAATCTATATCACTATTTTCTTGTCATGTCTGCATGTAAGTCTATAAAAAATAATTTCTCTATTATATAAAAATAAAGTTGCGGATTATTAAATCTTTATTTTCTGTAAAATTTCATATTGAGTATGATAATAATAATCACGAAGACGGCACCTAAGTATTAGAGAGTTAATAAAAAAAAGCATGGTCAAAATTTGTGTTAGAGTCTGATTCTATATCTGTTAAGACTCATTATTATTAGCTTAATGGTTATTATTAATAAAAATCTACATGAAAAGTCAGACGTTATTACGCAATTCATAAGGCCAAACGGCACCGTTCTTTGTTAGCCGCCTGGCTCAAAAGTTCGAAACGCCGCCGTTCCGGAGATGACCGCCTAGAATTGTAAGGCAATAAGAAACAGCGAAGAAAGCAGGATTGAATTAATAGCCTCATTCATCGGTCCACTCTCTCTCTCTCTCTCTTCAAATTTTCACCAAACGCAGCGAAACAAACAAACAAACAAACCCTAATCCACGATCTCTATCCTTCTCTTTCTCTTTTCCTTTCCCTAATTTTATCGCCGGTGCTTTGATCTTGCGTGGAACTATTTCTAGATCTGATTTTACGGGTAAATTTTCTGGAACACTTTAATAATTTTATTTTATGTGTTTCGATTTGCGTTTTGTTTGTGGTTTGACAAATTGAGTAAGGGTGATGGTTGTATAATCTAGACGGATCGGCTGATAGTTTGTTATTTTAAAGTGGCTTTAACCTTTTTTTTCCCTGTTAATTAATTGAATTGACAATGAAATCATTCGCTGTTTGGATTGAAGATAATATTGTTGTTACATGGTAGCTTCTTTTTCATTTTTTTAAAATAATTTTTCTGTGTGATAGGATCGGTGTTAAATCGTGAAGGAAGGCTTTGTATCTTTATCATTTTGTCCCAAATTTTTAAGTTTCGATTCTAGTTTAATTATTGCATATCATTATATGATCCGATTAGTTGATTAGTCGCTTCATGATGGGGTATTTTGGCTTTGAATTTTTGACTGTGTGAAGATTTTCACTCTTAACATCTTTATAAATATTCTTATTCGAAAATCATGGTTTGGGTGTTTAGAAAACTTGACTTTACTTAAAGTTTCACTTGATTTTGTAGTGCTTCTGAACATAGCATGCTTGTGGTTATGCAACAGGTGGTTGACCAGTTTGTGCTGCATTGTCATTGGGTATTGAAAATCATGCTTTCCATGGGGTTGGATTTTTTAAATTGTTGCTATTTTGAATATTTGGTGAATTCTGAAGCAGTGCTTCATTCTGAATGTTCCTTCTTGGCTAATGCTTCATTCTGAATGTTCCTTCTTGGCTATGTTAATTTGTTTAACTGCTCCTTGGGGAATTTTTATGCTAATAAACTTCGTTGTGTTTTTTTGTTTTATTGTTGTGAGGGCTGATCTTACTATGGGCTATATCTTCTTTTTGCAGGTATGGAGTTGTGCTTTAATGGACGATGATTGTGCAGATGGATAAAATGTCTGCTTCCTCATCACGGGAGCGTGCACAACGACTTTATGAAAAGGTATATTCTTCTTACCCTTATCTTTGAGTTCTTGTGACCTATACCATTATTGTTTAACATTAAGGTAAAATGGAGCATGTTTTATGCTGCTTCATTTTCTTTCTTCATGAAAAGTAGATCTCTTTGTCTCTCTCTAGTTGTTTATGCATATGTGGTTGTTCTGAAATAGACCTCATGGTGAAACTGTGTTTTCTAACTCATTATTTTCTTGATGCAGAATATAGAGCTGGAGAATAAGCGTCGAAGGTCAAGTCAGGCTCGAGTACTGTCGGATCCCAATGCTTGGCAACAAATGCGTGAGAATTATGAAGCTATAATTCTTGAGGATAACGGTTTCTCTGAGCAGCACAATGTAGAATATGCTCTGTGGCAGTTACATTATAGGCGTATTGAGGAACTTAGAGCTCATTTCAGTGCTGCTTTAGCTTCTTCAGGCTCAAATGCATCTCTGGCTGTAAAGGTTCCAGCACGACCTGATCGAGTTACAAAAATTCGGCTTCAGTTCAAAACATTTCTTTCGGAAGCAACAGGGTTCTACCATGATCTGATCCTGAAAATCAGAGCCAAGTATGGACTTCCCTTGGGCTACTTCTCTGAGGATTCAGATAACCGAAGTATAATGGAAAAGGATGGAAAGAAATCAGCTGATGTAAAAAAAGGCTTGGTCTCATGTCACCGATGTTTAATATACTTGGGTGATCTGGCTAGGTATAAAGGACTATATGGGGAGGGTGACTCAAAAACTCGCGAGTATGCAGCAGCATCAAGTTACTACTTGCAAGCTGCATCTCTTTGCCCTTCAAGTGGGAATCCACATCATCAGGTTGAACTTAATTATACATATTTTCTTGTTAGTGTTGTAGTCTAACCTTACACTTGTAGTTTTGTTATTTGAGAATAAATTTGGTCTTTTCAGTTTAATAATTATTTTACATGTTTCAGCTTGCTATTTTGGCCTCCTATTCGGGGGATGAGTTGGTGGCAGTATATAGGTATTTCAGGAGTCTGTCTGTAGATAGCCCCTTTGCAACTGCAAGAGATAACTTGATTGTTGCTTTTGAGAAGGTGTGTTCCATTTGTCTATTTGTTTATTGTTTTTCTCATTATCTGTTAGTTTGCAGCATGTGGTGTTTGAGAAATTGTAAACCTGTTGGCGTAAAATTTGTTTGATGATCTGGAACTTGACGTAAATTTTGAAAGGACTAGATGCTCTTTCAATTATTTATGACTTCTTTTTGACCTTTTGTTTCATGTGCTATGGTACGGGATATTCAAGAAAACGAGGACAGATTTGGGCTTCAAATAAGCATGGATTTTGATTTAGTATGCCATGTTTGAAAACTTTCTTCAATATCTTTTGGACCTTTAAAACTCTTTTGGTGCTTAGCATGTTTACTTGGAGTTTGGTGCTTAGCATGTTTACTCTTAAATATAGCTGGATTATATGGTGTTATTTCAACATTTAGTTATGGAATTTGAATCTGATTTATGATGTTATGAGAGGCCTGTTTTGCTCTCTGTTCTTTGACAGAACCGTCAGAGCTACACACATGTGCTTAAGGAGTCTTTTGAACACTTAGCTGGGAAAGGAAAAGGAAAAGGAAAAGAGGAAGCACCATTTGTTTCCAAAGACTCGAACATGGAAACTAATGCTAATAAGGAAAAGGTCTCTGAGATGCACAAATCATTTTGCATCCGATTTGTACGACTGAATGGTATTCTGTTCACACGAACGAGGTATATTTTTTAAGTATTCACAATTTCTTTGGGCGTTCCAAAATTCTGTATTACTTATTATCATGTTGCTTCCTTTGCCAGCCTGGAAACATTCACAGAAGTTCTCACATTGGCTAGCAGTGGATTCTGTGAGCTTCTTTCTTCTGGATTGGAAGAGGAGTTGAATTTTGGTTCAGATGCTGCTGAGAATGGACTGTTCATAGTTCGCCTCATTTCCATTCTTATTTTCTCGGTCCATAATGTAAAAAGAGAGGCTGAAGGTCAGTCATATGCAGAAATTGTGCAACGTGCTGTTGTACTTCAGAATGCATTTACTGCAGTTTTTGAGTTCATGGGGCATATACTAGATAGATGTGCACAGCTACATGATCCCACATCAAGTTTCCTTCTACCTGGCATCCTGGTTTTTGTGGAATGGCTGGCCTGTTGTCCTGATGTTGCATTAGGTAGTGATGCAGATGAGAAACAGGCTTCTGTTAGTTCAAATTTCTGGAGTCGGTGCATTTCATTCTTGAACAAGTTATTGTCATGCTGCTCCATGTTGCATGATGAAAATGAGGATGATAGCTGCTTTTATAACATGAGCTCCTATGAAGAAGGGGAAACAGAAAACCGACTTGCTTTGTGGGAAGACTTTGAGTTGAGGGGATTTTCACCAGTTATCCCTGCGCAAACGATCTTGGATTTTTCAAGAAAGCATTCTTTTGGTACTAATGGCAGCAAGGACAAAGTGGCTCGCATTAAAAGGATTCTAGCTGCTGGGAAGGCTCTAAGTAATGTAGCTAGAGTTGATCAGAAGTCAATATGGTTTGATGCAAGAAAGAAGAAATTTTTTATAGGTGCTATGCCTGAAATTACTGAGGAAGACAGTTTAGCTTTTGATGGCCTGCCAAAGACAAAGAGTGTGCTCGAAGAAATGAATACTAAGACAGTGATGAGCTTGGGAATGATGCAGCCTAATCACCAGGTATGTGTGGAAGGGGAAGAGGAGGATGAAGTTATTGTTTTTAAGCCAGCAGTGACAGAGAAGCAAAATGATGTGCTTGATTCCCAATGGGCTGCTTATGAAGGCTCAAAACCCAATCAAAATGCATCTCTAGGTAACCCGCAGTTTTGTGGTGGTTCAGTTCCTATGCTTCTTGGTAATCTTAGGCAGCCAGCTGCTATTGGCCCAAATCCTCAGATATTGACATCTACTGGCATCAGCGTTCCTCAGCATCTGCAGCCTATTCAGCCATATACTTCAAAGTGGTCAGCAGAAGAAGCTGCTTCACTTGCTAATAGCATAAATGGTGTCCGTTTCACAGAAAATGGGCATGTGGCCGACCTTGAAATTCAAAAGGATTTGTGCATAGTTCCTCCTGCTCTGCATCAAATTCCATATCAGCAGACTGTTGCTATGAATACTAGCAGTATCTTTTATAATCAACATAATGCATCAGAAACAGTGATTCCATCCAAGGCTGATGTCTTTGCCTCTTCCGGAGTTGTTACTGATGGTATGGTTGTGAAAGCATCCCCAGCTTTGCCTTCAGCAATGAAAAAAAGTCCAGTCAGTCGACCAGTGAGGCACCTTGGACCTCCCCCAGGTTTTAGTCCTGTTCCTCCTAAACAAGTTGTTGAACCCGTTCCTGGATTTGATCTAATGAGCACTACGCCATTAATGGACGATTATAGCTGGTTGGATGGTTATCAAATGCCTTCATCGACAAAGGGCTCTGGATTTAACAGCTCCTCTAATTTAGCTGCTCACATGATACCTCAACATGCCAACAATGATAATGGCTTGGCTGGAACTGTCAGCTTTCCTTTTCCTGGAAAACAGATTCCACCTGTGCAGTATCAGATGGAAAAGCAAAATGGCTGGCAGAACTACCAGATCCTTGAGCATCTTAGAGCACAGCAAGAACAGCAGTTACAGCAGCAGCAACTCGTAAATGGAAATCAGCAGTTCAATCCAACGCCTGAGCAGTGCCATGGACAATCCATCTGGAATGGTCGTTATGTTGTGTGAGGTCAGTATGATGGTATAAATGGTAAGATGATCTTCTGCGCACTTTGCCCTTGGTTGTTTATATAACATGTTTCCTTGCTCCTATCTTACTCACTTCTTTCTTTTGAGGTCCTGCCCTGGTTTCAGTGAATGCACATCGTTTGCTACTGATACAACTCCAGCTTTGCTCATTGTCAATTTTCAAATTTAAGTTTCTGTTGGAGCACGGTGGCCTTGGCTCTTTGTGAGTGCTTCCTACTAAACACGTGAGTATTTATTTATGAGTCTTGTTCGCTTCCTCCTTTTTGTTGAAGTGGAAGATTGATTAAAGTTTTATGATCTTTTTGAATCCAGAATGTACATAATTTTATAATGTTTAGGGTGACAGGCTTCACTCATGTATGCATCTTTGGTTAATATTTAGTTTTGAAATATTTGAAAAATCTTTTAACTGTCCTTAAACCACATAATAATAACTAATATGCTGAGGAAAGTTAGAATGCCTAGTCCAGAGAATTTTCATCCAGCTATAAGAAGAAACATGTCAATTAGGTAGGTATTCTGTTCTCTGTCTGCCTTCATGGTCTATCTGCCTGTAACCGCCTGTTGGCTGGGCATTTTGTTTGATAATGTAGTATCATAGGTCACATATTTTCATAATCTGAGTGTTGACGTATGGAGAGCATTTTGAATTTAAGTTCCGCATGTTTTGTTTCATGGATGCGAATACATGTTTGCTAGTTTCTGTCCTTGACAAATAATTGTATTCAATCTTGCTATGAACTTAAAATTTTTGTTTCAGCGCAGATTCCGCAGAGCTCTCCTTCCTGTGGGGGGAAAATATTGATACTTCTTATTGATGTGCACAGTTCGTAAGAAGTTAATGCCTTGTCAGGTCTCTTTTGTTGGAGATAGAACGTGTTTTTAAGAGCAACTGTTGGGTTTGGGCCTAAAGTTGTTGGATTAAAGATACAGTACTCGTCATCTACTATTCTTTCATCTTGCTCTAGCTGTCAGAACTGCTGGTGCCAATTTTGGTGGGCAGTTGATACCTTATTGTGTACTTGACCAGTTGTCTTCCACATAACATCAGTTTTATGGTCAAATGGTGCTTATCTACGGTCTCGGCATTGGGATTTGGATGGGATGCTAATCACAGTGTGTGTAGCATTACATATGGGTGAGTGGAAGTTTGATGTGTATGGTCAGAGTTTCTTCGCAAAAGATAAGTCTATTACTTTTTACCAATTACTATTAGTTTGGGGAACAAGAGATTTATGGACGTATGTTTGGGTTGAAGGGGTTGGACCCTTCCAGAAAATAAACTGTTAAATGTGAACTTGGTATGGTGAATAACTGTTTCTTTTGGTGTCATTTTTATCACAATATGTATGTTTTATAATGCATAGTAAAACTGGTGGCCTCATGATTGAATATGTACGTAACTCGTTTTTATGATCATTTAAGGAGTGATTTTAGGAATGATATTGCCAGTTTGAAGGACCATCGACACGCTTTGTCCTCGTCGATCTAAGGCTTTTAAATCCCTAATTTCAGAAATTAGAGATTACTCTTCTTTCCTATCCTGAGCCCCCTCCCATTCGAAGTCCCCTCCCCATATATGGACTCGAAACAATTAGATCCCCTAACTCGTCTTTGCTTTTCAATGGCTGCAAAATCTCGCTTATTTCCAAGCGAGTTTGTTCACCTATATTAGACCTTAAACTAATTGAGATTTCGAGTTCTTTCCTTTGTATAAGCTTTCAAAAGGTTGCTCAATTCAGGAATTGAGTGCCTGTAGTTCTGTTCGCAAAACCAACTAGATATTTTAGCTCATTTTCTTAACCTTGTTGAGATTGTCTTTCTATCAGGTTCTCGAAAAGATAATAGACACAGTAATTCCTCGTCCTTTTAAGCGCTAAGCTTAAAGTATTTTTAAAAGAGTTTACATGATAACGAAATATAAGTATTATTAGTGATTTTTTTTATAATGAAAGTAACGTAATACTGGCCATGCATAAAGTAGGCACGTCTCGTAAGGATATAGGAGAAAAGTTGAAGTTTAACTTTTTGTAAGAAGAATAAAACCAAGGAAATATTAGGCATAAAAATGTTGTAAACAAATATGTAGTGTTTATTGTACATTTATTTAGTCATCTTAGATAATTTAGAAGCTCATTAAGTATAAACATATTGTAATTTTAACTCATTGTATAGTTTTTTGGATCACCAAGAGGAACTAAAGTCTTAATTTTAAAGAATTTTTTTTGATCCTTCAAAATTTTATTTGAAAATATTGTGAGAAGTGCTGAAGTCAAATTTGAATTTGGAAGATAAGTTTGAGCATTTAAAAATGTTGAAATTATGATTTTAAGTGTATTGGTCGACTTATATAGGTTATTCGTCGACTGTTAAAAGTTAACTAAATGTGCACAGAATGATGAATGTGTTGTTGAGCTCAATCAATGTCTCACCAAGAAGCACATTAATCAATTAATGTGCAACAAACTTTATAAATATATGATTATTGGACATGGAAAAACATTCTGAGTGTTGTATAAACATAGTTTAAAATAGTTATTTATGGGTGCATTCATTGTTGCATTCTGGAGTGAGCAAGTCTTTTAAGGTTATCAAAGTGATAAAACAAAGTCTTTTAAGTTCTACTTCTATAGTGAGTGTAATTAGTTGCTCTTTACTTATAGAAAATATGATTGTTATAAGAAGTTTCTTGTTTGCCTTGTTTAAAGAAGAGATTTGGTGAAAATTTTAAGTAAGTATCTTAGAGAGTGGACATATGCAAAGATTGTTTATTGAATTACTATAAATTGGTTTGCTTTTCTTCTTCCCTATACTTTTTAAATTATTATTTGATTATGTTATTGGTTTACATTTAATTATTTTTTACTCATATATTGATTCTCATTTAATTGCGTTCATTAGAAAAGAAATAATATTTTAAATTTATCAACACTCAATTCACCCCCTTTGCATTTCAAATGACCTTTTACTCCCATGAAAATCATAGATGATAAAAAGGTTCCTAAACTTAAGGAAGAATGATATCCATAAGATAAGAGACTTGTTTCTTTGAATAGCAGACTCATTCATATATTCTTACGTGCAACAATAACAACAACCTAGTAGAAATGTCATTGATCTCGAGGTCTAGGGAGGTCTAAAAATACGCAACCTTACCGCCAACGAATAGAGAGAATGTTTCTTATAAACCCACATGAAAAATAATATATAGACATATTAAAATAATCAAGAAACATTAATTAAAATAAAATAAAATAAACATAAAAGATAATAATAATGAAATAAAATATAAAATAAATACATATAAATAAAAATATAAAAATAGATAATACAATAAGTATTAAATAAGGTTAAGAATAAGAATAAAAGATAAAATAAGAAAATAAATACACAAACAAGGAAGGAGATAAGTAAATAAATAAATCAAACAAGTTATCACAAGAAAATATTTAGGCTAAACATTAAGTGTTTATGCTAGATAACTAAAAGAGAAGTACTACATATTAAAGGTTTAGGTTATATAAGACATAAGAGCTTAAGGAAAATGTTTAAATGATCTATGAGAAAGAAAAGAACTTCTCTATACAAGATCCTTTACCTTTATCCTAGTGCACCAAAGTTTTATATTGAGGAGCATATCCTTGGTAAGTTCCAGCAGAGTCATATCATTCTTGATCACCTCCCTCAAGTTCTTCTTAGGCCTTCCTTTTTATTGCCTCTAAATACAATCTTCTCGTATCTTGTCTCTCTTAATTTTTCAATAATAATAGTCACCTTTAATTTTTCTTTTCTAATTACATTCTTGACCTTATCTGTTGTAGCAAGGTTGCCCATCTAGTGGAGCATCCTCATCTCTGCTACCATTAACTTATGACTATATACTTGTTTGATGGATCAACATTCTATCCCATAGAGCATGGTTGACCTAATTGTTAATCAATATAATTTACATTTAAGCTTTGTGAGGAGCCTTAGTCTAGCCTAATATTAATTAAAAAATGCTCTGTATCTCCTTATATTGTCCTTACTGTAGTCTTTACACTTTATACATTTCCTTAATAACCCGTATATAGGTCATAGAAACTCCCTTAACTTCTAAACACCTCCACACATGTTGGCCCCCGAAATTTTTCTTGATGAATAAGCATGAGTTAAATTAAATTTTGAGGTCTTGTTAGATTAATTGTTTTGGAGCAATTAGTATGTCAATACTAGTAGGATTTATTTCTTGGATTGACGGAATTAAAATATAAATGTAGTAAGATTGCATGAGGGGTAATCTTGGTAGATCACTTAAGCCTTTGAGTCATAAGGCATAAATAGAAGGGAATAAGGGTCATTTTGCAATCATTAAGAGTGTAAGTTGGAAGAAGAAGAAATTTTTGTCTTGTTTGAGAAGAGAGTGTTGTGGGCGTGAGGAAAAGAAGAGAAAAGAAGAACTTGAAGACTTTGAGGCTTAAACAAGTAAGTATAAGCATTAACCTCTTTTGATTTGATGAATGAACCTTATTTAGTGAGAGTTAGAAGTGAAAATGGGGTTGAATATGTGTAGAAAGTTGTTGTTGAATGGTGTATGAAAAATGTTTTAATCTTTCAGGGTTAATGATTATGTTGTGTTTGTGAATGATTTTGGGATTGAAATGAGCTTAGAAATGAAGTAGGAATGATGTTTTAGGGTTAAGATGGGTTATATTTGAAAGGTGGAAAGTATATAGTTGAAGAATGCCAAAAAACAAGTTTTCGGGAGGTTTTTGGAGTCGTTCGTCGCGGCGCGCTTTTGCCCTCGCCGCGGCGCACTCCAACAATCTCGCCGTGGCGAGACCCATTTTCTTACACAAACATGATTCGGTATTTTAGGTATAACGTTTTCTGTAGATTTCCAAATGAGGTGATTTTTGATTCGCTGTAAACTAAAGACATAGAGATACAAGTTTTATGAAGGAATGAAGTATTAATTCAGTCTCTAAGAACCTCAATTGTTGGACGGAAGTTGAGTATAGATTCTTGTTTCAGCATAAGGATAGTCCCAACATGATTGGGGCATAACTTTTAGAGTACTGAACCAAATTGAATGATTTTGGAGTCATTATAAACTTAAGACAATGGGAAATATTTTTTGTAGAAGAAAGTATTATCAAATTTCTTCATTTACTTGATCATAAATTGGAATTCCTATTGAATGAACTTTTGGCTATTGTTAAAGGAAATCAAGGAAGGCAAAAAGGAGCAAAGTATGAGGCACCTTTGAGCAAGGATTTCTAAGGTGGGTTTCATGTTTATAATAGAATTAATGAGCCATAAATGTTTCCTTTTAAAGCAAGACAAGAAAATGATTTCAAATTGCTTCATAATTGTTGCATTATTGCTTTAAATGATTTGAGAAATTGCTATATGCTTGAT